>JAFHBW010000172.1:0-52842 GCA_019022765.1 Westerdykella sp. P71 | reverse complement strand
CTCCCCCCTTATACCTCCCCCTCCCCATCCCACCAACCCCAACACCAAAAAACATACCTTATAAAAGTTAAACACAAGATCCAACTCGCACACATTCCCGAAGAACGCGTCCAGCACCTCGACGAAGAAGTGGATCGCCTCCAGGTACGCCAGCTCGTTGTCGTTGGTGTCGACGCAGGCGCAGAAGAAGAGGCCCGCGTACCGGCGGTAGACGATCTTGCTCATGTTGCGGAACTCGACGAAGTTGGACTGGTGCTTCTGGTCGCGCGGCGCGATGAGGCGGTGGACCTGTTGGGAGGTGGGGTTAGCCGCGGTTGGCGATGGTTACAGGAGAGGGAGAGGAGGGTTTGCTATGGGTGGGCGGAGAGCGTGTGTGAGGTTCGTGGCGGTGGTGGGAAGTAGATAGCAAGTGCAAAGCGAGGTATGGCAGGAAGATGCGCATATCGAACCGAACTCCAGCAACATACCTCGCCCTTCA
The DNA here is from genome assembly GCA_019022765.1 of Westerdykella sp. P71. NCBI lineage: Eukaryota > Fungi > Ascomycota > Dothideomycetes > Pleosporales > Sporormiaceae > Westerdykella > Westerdykella sp. P71. The sequence continues at coordinate 52,364 of JAFHBW010000172.1, read as the reverse complement.
ACTTCACCTTCTCCTCATCCTATCCCGCATCAGCCTGCCTCTCAGTCCCCCGGCATTCATATCCCCAACTCGCAAAACATACACTATACGGCGCATACCACTTCGCCAGCCTCGTCTTCCCTCTGCGAGCGATTTAGCTTTGCCACGGCACGGTGCAAGGAAAAAACATACTGGCGATTCTGGATCAGGATGAAGGAGAGCACCATGGCTGAGGAGCCAGTGGCGGCCCGGACGGAACGGAATCGAGGGAATGCGATAATGGGTGTGACGACGACGGGCCCGGTACGAGTAGTGAGACCCCTCGCGAAAAGCCAGGAAGGTCGAGGTCGAGTCTCGGCGTTTATCCGCTAATCTCGATAAGGCAAGTTGTAAGGTTCCCATGCGGGACATCTGCGGGAGCCAATTTTAGCCGGCCCGCTCCAGGGCTCCAGGGCTCCAGGGCTCCAGGGCTCTGAATCAACCACACCTCACGGCCGTCACCCTCCAACTTCCAAGCTCCACCACACTCCGTCTCTGCATCTGTGTCACCATTTGCACATGGCATCAGGGGTGGGAGTCGCGCGTCGCTGCACGCAATCACAAGCCCGCTTATATGTGAAACTGTTATGCATTGTCGTCACAGGCAGATCATGCCTTGCGTTGAAACATTACATCCCGCACCATGCTGGCTCCGCTGCCACACCAACTTCCTTCATACATTCTCGCCATGCTCTCGCCGGTACTGCTCGAGGAGCTGCCGTATGTCCTTCGGCGGCGCCGGGGGCCCGTACATGCCTGCGAGGTACCTGTCGTACGACAGCTCGTCGATGGGAGATTGGGGCCGCTGCGTGATGTGGAAGGATTCGAACTCCCACTCCGGTATTTGCGGTACCCGTCGTGGTAGTGGCTGTGAGACTTCGCCGTTGCGTGGGGTTGAATGGCGCGCAAAAGGGAGTCGCTTCATCTGTCCCGAGAGCGAACTACTTACTCGTGATACAACTGAGCCTGTTGTTCCTTTGCTCTGCTGATACGGATCCACGATGGGGAATCTTGGATATTGTGAAGCGAAACGTTGTAGAAATGGTGCAGAGGCGCATGCCAGCGAGATACTGAGCTCGAACTGCGCGCACGCGAAGACGTTGAAAGATCTCCCTGGGTACAGGTCAGTAACAACTTCTGGCGGTGGAACGTGAGCCCGCTCACAGGTTGCGTCTCCATCGACACTATGTGTGACCTGGTAGAGGAAGATAGCTCTGGCAATGGCTGCCGCCAAAACACTCCTCGTTGTGAGCACATGTGTTTGTTTGATGGTAAACTGGAAGGCGAACATACCTCAAGCTTATAAAAACGACGGCATGGAAGCCGTTCCGTTGGAATTTTGACATGGGCAAATTTCGTATGACCAACACAGGAATGACGATGCAATAGAGGGTCGAGAACGCGTCAAGCGGCCCTTCCACTAAGTAAAGCATTTGTTGGTTGCCGCACGTCCGTGGTGTTACTGCATCACTGCGAGACGGTATGGCCCAATAGGCTGACACAGGCTGGCAGAGCAGGATATGTCCCACCAGGCAGCCGATAGAATAAGCCGTGGTGAATGCCATCAGCACCCATATAATCTTCCTGATGGAAGAACTGCAGGGCGGTTCTAATCTGCGGTAGAAGCAAAGAACCGAAATCTTGACGAAGCCGCTGCTTAAAAGAAACATTATTTCGCTCAACCACTCTATCTACTCAAGTATCAGCATAAGTGCAGGAGTGCCATCGGGGGTTGTTACCAAAGCAGCTGGGCGGTAGAGATCATCCGGCACATCCCACATGTGCCTATTAAAGCCAAAGGCTAGAGCACCTAGACACAGGTCAGTTATACCCATTCATCCCTTGACACTGATGCCATCAGAACCGAGAGCTTACCTCCAATGGTTGATGCCGCATACAGCAAACAGGATAACTGCCTCACGGTCAGATCAATACCGAACATAGAGCGGGGATGCACAAACCAACGCGAGGCAAGCGAACAGGTCATCGATGCCGAGACCATTTGTGCTTCTTCTGGCCTGCGATACAAGCCTCGCAGTGACGACCGCGATGGTTAGGCACGCCAGCGTCACGGCGTATGGCGAGTACCACCCCCGTGTGAGTGGGTTGGGGAACGGTTGCGGCCATCCAGCATATGTGAACGCGGTGAGGTTGGGGAAACCAAAGGCCCAGGGCATGCTGTTGAGCACTCAGTGATCGGTCAAACAGCGTCCCAATACTTTTCTTGGTGGATGAAGCATAGACCACCAGGTCTTATAGAAGGCGAACAGAGGACGACCTGTCGCAACGGTATCTGATCAGAAGATTGACGGAGCCGGAAAGGACGATAAGTGGGTCAGATATATGCTTTGGACTCCTCTAATCAGTTGATTTTCCGGAGATGGGTAGACCCCCTGCAATCCCTTAGGCGGACAGCATCGTCGGAGTGGAGAAACGCGTGAACAAATTGATTATTAGAAAGCATGCAAGTTCCAAAAGTCAGGCTTTAGGGTTCCTGTCCGTAACCTTGCAGGTAGAAAGCATAACCCTGCAGGTGCAGATGCGCGGTCCTGATGTCCAAATAAGGTTGGGTCTGTGTTGGCCTAGCCCGTAATGCGGTAGCGAAACCGTGAAGGTATGGGAGTGCGCAGTTGCAGCGTTCTGGTGGCGACAACGAGGGAGGAATCGTAAATCAATTACTTGAAAAGGGAGTGTGCCCGGGGCTTTTAAACGCAAATAGACTGCATGGGAATAAGTGCGTTTACCAAGGTGGCGCGGCCACGCGATGAACGGCACCAACGGCGCTGCTTATGACTAGTGCCCTAAACAGCTGAAGACATGGTGTAACAGGCTTCGAAGCTTCGGCTGTGTGAAGCGCTGCCACGCTAAAGGTACGTGTAGGCGAAGCCACGCTGTTGCTGATTCTCAATGATTCCAAAGGGCATTGTTGGTCATTTCTCGAAGCGAGACTCGCTCTCCAGTGTGTCCGCGTCAGTTCGTCGTTGTTTCAGCTTGGCAACCATATCATGTCATGATGCTCTTCTGCCGCTCGAATGAGAGATGGGTAATGATGAGTCGCCCAATAGACGATTTCTTTGGCGAAAATCCGCCATGAGAAGCCTTTCGGTAGCTGCTCTATCCGTATTTCGCCTATATTCTTCTGGTGAGACTGTTTGACCGGCATGAAACAAGGTCGGCGGATGGTGCAGCTGATCGAACATGATGAACGAGCCAGACGTTCTACCAAACGGATCCGGAAAGTCTGGGTCAATTGCGAAAAAGGGAAAAGTCCGCCAATGAAGGAGAGAGAAAATGAAAGGGGCAATTCACGATCTGGCGGTGAGATACCGGATTTCTGGTCGAGTACTGCACCTGCATGCAACGTTGAAGTGTGTTCTTGTTCAAGTGTGCATTGCCAAGACGATGTCAGGAGTTGTCGGGAGGGTTGAATTTACCCATCCTCTGGGAGCGAGGGAATCTTGCGGCGAGGCCAGAAAGTTGGCGAGCCGGCCGACGCAGGGAGAGCATGGCCCTCTGAGGTGGTGTCCTCATAATCTCTGACATTGACTCTTGAGGACGGTGTTAGCTACTCAGGTTAGAGGACAAGACCAAGTATCGACAACTTCGTTCTGTACGTTAGAGTGTGCAAGACGAAGGAAAATGGACGTCAAAAGAAGATGTGGTCCAAGTTGCCCTGGCAGGTAACACAAAGGGCTTCCGACGAACTGAAGCGGGGAACGCATGGGAATCAGGGATGTTGTCTGAGGTGAGAAAGGAGAGGACCAGGTGGTTCGGATGCAGGTGGATGAGGAAAATGTGGGGTAATGCGCTAGTCCTAAACGGGTAGTTGTCGTCTAATGTTTGGGAAGCAACGTTGGAACAAAAGTCACGGTCCAGATCTTCATCTTCCTGCAAAAGGTTCCAAGTCTCGATGCAGATTCCTACTCGACCAAGTTTGCCTTCACAATTGCCCGCCAGTCTGATGAATGACCAGGGACGATACAGCATGCTCGCGGAAGCGGACAAGGACATGCCCTCCATGGCGATATAAACCGGAGGCTATCAATGGAGCAGCCAGACCCGGAACCGACAAGGCTATCAAATGAACACCTACCGAGAAAGCCGGCACTTGAAACTGGTTCGCTATACTGGCAAGATTATATCGTTCTCCAGGGAAGCCAAGCATGGCTAAAACGCAGGGTAGTATAGCAGTTAGCACGACAACTGCATTAACGCACTGGATTATGATCACCACGACAAGGAAACCCCAACTTCGATCGGATATCTCCCGAATATCGTGGCGTGAGAAGTGCAGCTGCCCGGCTACGACAAGTTTGATGCGGGGAGGAGGGAGACTGTAACATCCTCTTTGGCAACGGCCACACGCACGGCAAACCCAAGACCAATCACGCATTCCCACGAATATTTCACCTGCTTGTGATAATGAGTACTCCCCGACGAATCCCGGCTTCGGAGCTCGCGGTTATCCCGCAGCCAAAGAGAACCGGAACGGAGAGTATGCGGCACGGCCTGGACCGCGAACTTGTGACACCAGAGATTCCCAGGCTGGAGCGCCCGCCTTGTCGATCCAACGGCTGTAACGGTTGAAGTGGTCGGTTCGCAAGATGGTGGCGCTCGGAGAGATCTTGTGCTACGCTGCTCTGCACTGTGCCTGTGGATTTCCTCGACGCCAAAGGACCCCAATACCTGGTTGGAGGCATCCCACACCCACAACGTGACTGACGGCGTTCTCTATGGTATGGCCGAAATGGGGGAAGTGGGCGATGCATCTCGCTGGAGGGCGATTACAAGAGGTGTTGTTCAGGGCTATGGACGTTTCGTGCGGTTGCATTTTCGAGGATTCTGGCTGTGGCCGGTAGGGGATGTCCACCTGCAACGGGTGAGGAGGTTGTCAGTTTATCCTTCAACTGACAGGGTCTTCCCTCTGTTGCTGCATCTGCTTTACTACTCTCCATTTGCCTGTTGGCGGAGAGGGGGTCCGGGAAGGAAGAAGTGCTGCGCTGTTTCAGGCAGTTGCATCCCAACCAGGAAGAGACGACAACCATCCAGCTTGCACAACTGGAATATGCACTTGCCAGCTGGCTTGTCAAGGGGGAAATGTCAGCTCATGGAGACATGCCCACGACCAGATTCTTCAATGGCACCGTGCTCCCCTGATATGGCGGCCTCGAGGATGACGGTGACGAGAATGGGGGTACACAAGTGATAAGGATGTGCGACGAGTGTGCTGATGAACGCTGAGTCTTGCTAGCCGACGTCGGGAATCTCGGGAGACACACGCGACACCACACAGGCAAGACTCGATGACCACCACGACTGCGCGCGAAACAGGCAGAGGTGTCTGATGGTGGGAGGAAAGATGGCGTAAAACGGTGGACATGATGAATGGGCCGGACGGCGAATAGGATGGTGGGACAGCAGCAAGAGCCGGGACCAAGAAAAGTCGTGGAGAAGGAAGAAAAAGACACGGGAGGGCACGCCCAGGGATATTTTTTGAATGACGATCAGATGTTCCCCAGACGCCGGATGGGGCTCCGGCCGTGGGCTACGGCATTTTTGGAGAAGTGCGTGGAACAAGGGGGGATGGGGGTCAGACTCAGATTCACAGATTCGGGTACACAACGTGGGACGATTTCGGATTTCACGAGAGGTTTTTGCAAAACGCTGATAGACAAGATAATTATCCCACAGGGCTGGAGGACCGAGCGGCGAGCTGAAATGGAGAGACCATGGGTGGGAAATACGAAACCTAGCCCCTGTGCTGATTGGGCCGCAGGGCTGGTACTTTTTTTTTTCGAAGACTGGCATTGCTGGCAGGGCAGGGCAGAGGGTGGCGAAAGTTTTTGAAAACCCCACGCGCATGGAAACGGCGGACGCAAAGGTTGAAGAGAGCAATCTCGCACACTCGCACACACCACGGCGCGCTCCTTGTCACCTGACGTCGCGTCGCCGGCAACTCGCCGTAGCAACGGTGCTGATAAGAGCGTGGAAGCGTGAGTGTGGCCTTCCGTCCGAACCTGTACGAGATGAACAGGACAGTCGTCCCAGGCGCCTGGTTTCTTGGAGATGGAGCCGCGTGCTGTGAAAGCGTAGCCGTACAACTCGCCCTATACTATTCATCAGAAAGGGTGGTGAATACTGGGTATAACGACTGTTGAATATACGGATACGTACTTATCTGAGGTCAAAAGAAGCCTTATCAGGAGGGACCGAAGCCTTTGTGGTGGAATCGCATAATGGATCGCCCGCCCGGTCTCGCCGGGACCAGGGGTCTGTGCCAAGCCCCCAAGACTTGGCAAGGATCAGCCCGCCGATGTGGCCCCCGAAGCGAGCGATGGCTCTCCCGCCGCCGGCCTCGACCAATCACGACCATCCGCCTTATCAATGTGCGATCCGCTTGACAAACCCTCCGCTCATGAGAGAAATCGGAGAGAAAGAAGAGAAGAAGAAGACAAGACTCCAAAAGCCACTCACTCCACCATTCCACCATTATTCCACCATGTCCCCATACGCAAGCCACACCTCGCTGCACCCAAAAAAGAGCCGCCAAGCCTTCCGCCGCCACAGTGGACCTGGAGACCTGGGGGCACCTGGAGGGATGCTTTAAGGGTTTAGCCCGCACCACGCCGCCGCTGATAAGGAACTTGGAAACCATGTGAAGGGCGCATCGGGTAACCGCTAACAATTCACTCTGATCACTCTGATCACTCTGATCACTGCTCACCCACTCACGCCCGCCCTCTCCCCATCCTCGGTCGGCGGCGCGGGAAAGTAGCGTCTCCATATGCCACCGCTACCGTGAGCCGCCAGCGACCCCACGACCGTCGACCGCCTGTCCGTGGGCTCTCGTCTATTTTGCCTCATGCTGTGAGTCTGCCCGGGAAGACAAGGGGAGATAAGCTCGACAATTGGGCCCTACCTAGTACCCTACCCTACCCTCTCCATGCCAATGGTCCATGTCTGCGCCCATAAAAAGACCCCCCCGGCCGACTGCCCGACTATCTCATGGGTCCCGATATTCTCCCTCGTCATCCTTTCTTTTATATAGAGTAGCCACGGGCCAGATCCCCTCTGCTGCTACTTCGATTTCACTACACTACTCTCTCCCGCCTTTCCCTCCACCAACTATCTTTCCTTTCCTTTCCCTTCCCTACAACTCTACAATCCAACACTCCTTCGCCACGAATCCACCCACTGCCGTCCTCACCGTTGAATCCTCCACCCACCGCACACGCGCACACACAGCACCGCTCCGGAACCCACAGTCATGTCGTACTCGTGGGTCGGTGCGCCGACACCCTTCAATGGCACAAATTCGGAACTCGGTGGTAATTCCAGTGAGTTTCCCTGTGACGATATGCCCACGTGACGCCGACAACCACTCTGCACGCGTCCCGCCCACCAAATCTCCAGCGCCGTTTTCGCCCTCTCCCGAATTTCCCAAATTCTCTGCTAACGCACAATTCCTCCACAGACACCGAAAATCTGAACCAATGGTACAATCAGGGCGACCAGGCATACATCATCGTTGCTTCGGCAATGGTGTTGATCATGGTACCCGGTCTCGCATTCCTCTACTCGGGCCTCGCACGGAGAAAGTCCGCCCTCTCCCTCATCTGGGCCTGTATGGCTTCCTGCACCGTCATCACATTCCAATGGTACTTTTGGGGTTATTCGTTGGCTTTCAGCCAATATGCGACCAACGGCTTCATTGGCGACTTGAAGAAATTCGGTCTGATGAAGACCTTGGGTGCGCCCAGTCCCGCTAGCCCCTTGATTTCCGATCTTCTCTTTGCTTTCTACGAGGTGTGTGACAATTGAACTCGAAACTCCATGCTTCCTCCTCTGACCATCCTAGATGCAATTCTGCGCCGTCACCGCTGCCATCGTCGTCGGATGTATCGCCGAGCGCGGCCGCCTCATCCCCATGATGGTCTTCATCTTCGCCTGGGCCACCATCGTATACTGCCCCGTCGCGTGCTGGGCGTGGAACGTCAACGGCTGGGCCTTCAAGTGGGGAGTCCTCGACTACGCCGGCGGCGGGCCCGTCGAAATCGTCTCCGGAATGTCCGCCCTCGCCTACTCCATGGTCCTCGGCCGCCGCCAGGAGAAGATGATGCTCAACTTCCGCCCCCACAACGTCTCCCTCATCACCCTCGGAACCGTCCTGTTGTGGTTCGGCTGGCTGGGCTTCAACGGTGGCTCCGCCTTCGGCGCCAATCTGCGCGCCGTCATGGCCTGCTGGAACACCAACATCACCGCCATGTTCGCCGCCGCAACCTGGGTTCTCCTCGATTGGCGCCTCGCTCGCAAGTGGTCCATGGTCGGCTGGTGCTCTGGCAGCATCTCTGGCCTGGTCGCTGCCACTCCCGCGTCTGGTTTCATCCCCCCGTGGGCCAGCGTTGCCCTGGGCATCACCACCGGCGTGATTTGCAATTTCTCCACGAAGAGTGCGTTTCCCCACCCCAATCCCTAGAATCCCCTCGATAACATGCTGACCCCTTCCAGTCAAGTTCTGGATCAAGATCGACGACGCGATGGACGTCTTCGCCGAGCACGGCGTCGCCGGCATGGTCGGCCTCTTCTTCAACGGCCTCTTCGCAGCCAACTACATCATCGGCCTCGACGGCGTCAACACCGGCCTCTTCCCCGGCGGCTGGATCGAGCACGTCTACAAGCAGCTCTACAAGCAATTCGCGTACATTGTGGCCGCGACCGCGTACTCGTTCGTCGTCTCCGCGCTGCTCGCGTACGCCATCGACAAGATCCCCGGCCTGCACCTGCGCGCGTCCGAGGAGGCGGAGCTGCTCGGCATGGACGACGACCAGCTCGGCGAGTTCGCGTACGACTACGTCGAGGTGCGGAGGGATTACCTCGCGTGGACGCCCGCCAAGGACCAGCCGGACGCGGAGGAGCACACGATTCCGCAGGGCGAGCGCCATGGCATTGCGGAGCATAGCCAGATGCTCGAGGGGATCGAGGGCAAGGCGCCGAGCGAGAGCAGCGAGAACGGGAACGGGCATGCGCACACGGGGGTGGGCGGGGATAGGCACGCGGTCGCTATGAACGGGGAGAAGGCGGAGCTGGAGAGTCCTCGTCAGTGATGAGTCGAGCGATTCTCAGTCCACTTCCTCTCTTCGTTTCCAGCAGGCGCGTGCTACCCCCTTCGCTGCCTTTCCAGCACCTTCGTCTCTACTGTGTTTCGATATCCCCATCTTTTCTGCCGGTTGGTTGTTGCGGCTGTCTTGTCATATCTTGTCTTGTCTTGTCTTGTCTGGGGTTACGGGAGTTGGCGAAGATACCACTATGGAAATCCTTTGTCTTGTTTTTTTCCAGCGGAAACTAGTACTGCCTTTTATGAATGGCAAAAACCCACTCTTGCTTCTCTTTTTGAGCCACAATACATTTTCCTTTTTCTACGTTTTCTACACTTTCTATCTCATTTTTCCGTTTTTTTTGCGACCTTGTCTCGGCCGCAAGCAGTGGAGTCACCGGTGTTTACTTCTTTTTTTTCCCTTCAAGACAAAACAAAAGTCCGCCTAGTCTACACTACCAACCTACCTACCTACCCACCTACCTGCGACGATTCTAGACTCCATAGACGGATCCAATCCAACCTTGCCCCATCCGAACTAGATCAATATCCTCGGGACCATTGTAGTAGCTCGAGTGTGCTGTGCTGGAGTAGCTTGCTATAGGCGTCCTGATACTATAACGAGGTTAGGTCCTGCTGACTAAACACCCCCTAACCTAACTCCCTACCTAGGTAGCCTTGAGCTTGACCGTCCGCGCGAAGTCTTGGCGCGCCTTGTTCGCACGACCACCATACATAAGATGCACGACCAACTACCTGTATGTGCAAATGGTGCTCTGCTCTGGCTCGGCGAGTATAGTATGGCGGTAACGGTAACGAAAACAGTAAAAGACACATAGCTGTTCGTCTAAGGGATCCGGATCCCGATGAGAGCACGATGGCCAGTCGCGTGTGACAAACCGCCATCTTGAGCTTGCTGAACGATGATCAATCCAATCCAATCCCAGCACAAACACTGCTCGAGTAAACGGTATATCATGGGAGCCAGAACCGAGAAACGTTAGCTATGCTATGCAAACAAGGCCTATTTCCATACGGACATATCTATCCATGTCTTCGTAAACCATATACAGGAACGCCGCCTTCCCCTCCGGTCCCCTCCCTCCTTTCCCCCATTCATCCCATTCCCCATTCATCCCTCCCCTTCCCCCCATCTTCTCTCCCCTACGCAGCGACCCTCCCCTCCCTTCCCCCTCTCGCCGTCCCAGCCGTCCCAGCCGGACGCACCGCCCCGGGCCGATTGAGTGTGTACTTTGCGAACGCCCTCGCGAGGGCCTTCTTGGCGCTCACCTTCTGGGAGCCGACGAACGAGTCGACGGCGACGGCGATGGCGCGGTCGATGTCCTGCGCCGCGCAGTACTCGCTCAGCCGCATCTTGCAGAAGGACTCGCTGATGCGGATGATGGCTTCGAGGTGGCGGACCTTTAGGGAGGAGAAGAGTCAGTCAGTAACGTGCTTTGGGTACACGGGGATGGGGGGAAGAGGGAGAGGAGGAATAAGGAAGAATAGCAGAACTCACCGTAATCGGGTACGCCCCCGTCGCCAGGCTCTCCCGCCGCATGTCCGCAAACAGCCGCGCCACCTTGTCCTGATCGATCTGGTACAGCTTCGGCCGGCACCGCTCCCGCGCGTACAGGATGTACTTGCGCAGCAGCTCCTGCGGTATCTCGCCCTCCTGCTTGGGCATATCGTCCTCGGTATCCACCTCCATCCGGCTCTGCTGCGTCGCGCCATCGTCGTCCGTCTGCTGCGACTTGTCGCCCGAAAACTTGTACGCGGGAGCCTTGAGCGGGTGCGCGCGGCCATGCGAATTCACGACGAACTTCGCCAGGCGCTCGTCCTCGGTCGGATCGACCGTGTCCCGCACGACGCACAGGATGTCGAAGCGCGACAGGATCGGCTCCGTCAGCTCGACGTTCTCCGAGAACGGGCGCGTCGAGTTGTACCGCCCGCCGATCGGGTTCGCGGCGGCCACCACCGCGCACCGCGCCTGCAGCGTCGTCACGATGCCCGCCTTCGAGATGGAGATGGTCTGCTGCTCCATCGCCTCGTGGATGGACGTCCGGTCCTGGTCGTTCATCTTGTCGAACTCGTCGATCAGGCAGGTGCCCTTGTCCGCCAGCACGAGCGCGCCGCCCTCGAGCGTCCACTCGCTCGTCATCGGGTCCCGCCGGACGGACGCCGTGAGGCCCACCGCGGAGGCCCCCTGGCCCGTCGCGAACACCGCCCGGTGCGCCGTCTTCTCGATGTACTTGAGGATCTGTGATTTCGCGGTTCCCGGGTCGCCCAGGAGGAGCACGTTGATGTCGCCGCGGATGGACATGCGGCCGGGGGCTTCCTTGCTGACGCCGCCGAACAGCGAGAGCGCGACCGCCGTCTTGATGTCCGTGTGCCCGTAGATGCTGGGGGCGATGGAGTTGATGATCTTGTCGACGATGCGGGGGTCCTTGGAGAGTTTGCGGATCTCGCGTTCGTCTTCCTCTGTGAGGCGGAATCCAGCGAGTTGGTCGTGCGACTTGACGACGTGGTTGGCCTCGATGATGGTGGCGAAGACGGGGAAGCCGTTCTTGTTGTTGAGTGCGGCGTCGTAGTTGTTGCGGTAGATGCCTGTCACTTCGATCTCCTCTCCTGGCTTGGCCGCGTCGATGAGATCCCAGAGGAGGATGACTTCTCGGTGTCTGGGAAGACGGCCTGCGGGGACGGTTCCAGGTGACTCCTGAAGGGTGAGTTTCTGGTAGTTACGGTAGACCGTCTTCTCCGAGTTCACGGTGAAGGGACCCCGTGACTGGCACATCGAACAGAAGCTGATCTTCACCTCGACATTGGAGTCCTGGTGGAACGGACCCAGAGTGACGCCGCACTTGGTGCAGTCAAACTTGACGTACTTGAGCTGGGGGAAGACGCCGCTACGGCGAGTGACCACACCGCTGACCCTGACTAGGCAGTTCAGGTGACTTTGGCGGAGCTGTCTCAAAGTATACTGGACCGGTAGGTCGGTCATGCGGACGTGGATTTCGGCGTGGATACGCTCGTAGTCCGGATATTGCAACAGAGTCACTTCCATGGCCACCTGGTCGAAGATCTTCAGCATCTCCGTGGGTGCGTTGGCGAGGAAGTATCCTAGCGTGGCCTTGGACTCCACGAGATGGTCGAATGAGACTTCCAGGGACTCCGCGTTGACTTCACCGAGTGTCCTGATCCGGTTTCCATAGACAGAGTCGTTGTGCTCGTCCGTGTACTCCAGCAAAAAGGACTTGAACTCGCGCGCAATGGTACGCGCCACGGCGGGCTGAGCAATCCAATCTGGCAAAGAAGCAGCCTTCACATCTGCCAGTCCTTCGAGTGACAGTTCTTCGTTCATGATATCGTCGTCCTCGTCCATCCGATCCGGCTCTTCATCGTACCGGTTTCGGCGTCTGCGGGGCTGGCGAGTCAGGCCTTCGAGTCCTTCATCGTCGTCTGCCAGCCAGGCTGTCGGCATGTGACGACGTGCTTCGCGATCTCTAGCATTCAGGCGTCGTTCGAGTTCTCGCCTTGCTGCAAGATCCAGCTCGTCATATTCTTGGTCGTCAATGTCTTGCCCTTCATATGCGTCGTTCTCTCGCCTTCCATAGTCTCTTTCGAAATCCTCATTGAAGAGATCGATGCCGTCGCGCTCTTCCACTTCCTCGTCTAGGTCATCTGGGTCCCGTAGAAGGTCGTCTTCATAGTCCAGCGGGTCAATGTCTTCGTCGTCCATCGGAGGAATTGGCGGTGAGGAGGGCGGGGCTAGATATTGTTAGACGTCAGCAGCTACGCAGTGAACTGGTCGACTCACGGCTCGACGGCGGATGTGCCGCGGAGGAAGGTAGGTCGTCATCGTCTCTTCCACGCTTGTGAGGCCTTGTGTTGCTAGGGCCCCCTCTATTTGAGGAAGACATGTTTGCTTGAAGCGGAGAGCTGAACCTGTGGAAAATGTTCTCAGGAGATCGCCGTAATTTGGAAACCCCCCGTTTTCCTGAAGACTAGTCGTGAGAGAAAAAACTGAACGAATTGTTGTCACTTGAGTGAGCGGAGAGAAACAGGCCGAAGTGGGCTGGATGGGCGTCCCTTTTCGCGACGCGTTCTCTTGGCGCGTCTCAATTAAAGCTCTTCCGGGATTAGCGCGATTCTGTCGCAATGTTGGGCTACCTGCTCACAGCTCATCACTCACAACACTGGCCATCTGAACATTACAATAAGGACTTCTGCACCATGGCTGAATCGCGTCGCGCGTCACAGGCATCCGAGGACTCGCAGACCGCAGCAGAGTAAGCAATCGCACCGCCTCGCGCAGTCCAGAGCTAATGCGCATCATAGCTTCATTCGAGAGCAGCTCCACCTAGAGGCGGAGGCGCGTGAAGCTCTTCCATATGTACGTTTTCGCGCGCATACAACCCCTAAATTAGCGCCTTCTCTGACTTCTCCCAGCAATTTGATACTTGCACACGTCCGCTCGGCGCAATTCGACAGAGCCTCTTCTCCTGCCTCACATGCAACCCGCCTCCCGCTGATCCCACCGCGCCATATACGGCCGCTGGTGTTTGCTACTCATGCTCGATCTCATGCCACGGCGAGCACACCCTCGTCGAGCTGTTCGGAAAGCGCAACTTCGTTTGCGACTGCGGCACTACGCGACTTCCCGAGACATCTCCATGTCAGCTCCAGGTCAACTCGAAGACGGGCCTGAAGGGCGGCGTCACGGGCGAGGAGCCAGCTCCGGGTAATCATTACAACCAGAACTTTCGGAACAGATTCTGCGGGTGCAGCGAAGAGTACGATCCGAACCAGGAGAAGGGAACGATGTTTCAGTGCATGGGGCTTGGTTATGCGGAGGACGGAGGGTGCGGTGAGGACTGGTGGCACCCTGAGTGCATTCTTGGAATGAGTAGGGAGGATTATAAGGAGTACGTGGAGGAGCAGAAAGCAAAGAAGACGGAAACCTCGCCGAAAAAGGAGGCGGAGGACGTCAAGAAAGAGGGCAATAAGGGACCATCCGGAGACCAGACGGAGGGCCACGCAGTAGCAGATGCACCTAGCACAACCATTCAAGTCGGAGATTCCGGAGTCGATGGGAATGACATTGCTGCCGAAGGAGATGAGGAAGAAGACGACGACACTCCCCTTCCGGCTGGATTCCCCGACGAGGACGACTTCGATCACTTCCTCTGCTACAAGTGCGTGGAACGATACCCGTGGATCAAGAGATACGCGATGCAGAGATACGAGGGTGCTTACGGATTCCTACCACCAGTGTTCTACCGCCCTTCGGCCGGCCCCACCGATGATCTAGGTTCAAGCTCTGCTGCCCCCGAGCCGACCAAAGGCGATTCAAAGAAACGCAAAGCAGAGGAGAATAACCCCGAGGAAGCCTCGCCATCTCTCCTCACAGCTGGGCCACCATCTAAGCGCCAAAAATCCGTCGATCCCTCCTACGCCGCTGGCTTTTGCACCCCCGAATGTGACTTGCCTTGCAAGTTCGTAGGCCTCCCACGTGCCCCTTCCGCCCCATTATCCGTCTTCCTCAAAGACAACTTCCGCACCTACTTCTGCCGCTGTCCATGTTGCTTCCTCCTTCTCAAACCCCACCCCCAACTCCTCGAAGAAGAGGAAACTTATGAACCCCCCGTCAGCGAGGAAGGCGACGCGGCCAACGGCTCAGCGTCCATCGGCACGGGATCCATCTACGACAGGGGAGAAGCTGCGTTTAGCAGTATGGATCGCGTGAGAGCGATGCAGGGCGCGATGGCGTATGCACACCTGAAGGATAGTCTGAAGGCTTTCTTGCAGCCGTTTGCGGAGAGCAAGACTGCGGTTGGAGCGGAGGACATTAAGGCGTATTTTGAGAGGCTGAGGGGTGACGAGCAGGGGATTAAGGAGGCGAGGAGAAAGGGGGACGGGGAGGACGGAGAGGGCGGGGGTGCGGAAGGCGACAACAGGAGGGAGCAGAGTGGATATTAGATTCGTTTGTCCGTAACTTCACGGAATACAGTGCGGGTCTGGAGTTGGATAAGGTAAGGCGTCTTCGGAGCGGGCAGCTGCGGGGCTTTCACATCAAGGGATCAGAATTAGGGTTTCTGGAAGGACATCAGTGGTAAATTGATTGCGCAGCGATCGGCCTTCGGGTATTGCCTTCATAAGTCATGCTCGTTCATCTCATCACTGGTCAGTCGCTCAGCCTCCTGCGTCAACTATATCTCTCCAAGCTTCACTGAAGACCCCCTGTCCACCATCCCTCCAACCCCAAGCAACACAATAGTGCTTCAGCAACAGATCGAGCTCCTCCATCTCATCCAGGAACTCCAACCCTGCCACCCGCTCCTTTTCCTCCTCTGGTATCCACTCCCGCCAGATCCACTCGTTATCCGCCGCCCTTGCACCATCCACAAGACCGTACTGCTTCAGTCGCGCGCGCTGGTCCCCAAGCTCGGGATATGCCGATAATGTGGGAAGGCGGATGTTCCGCGATGCCAAGTTAGACGTCATGACTCGTCCAAAAGCATCGTTTGGCAGGATAGGCTCATAGAGTATCAAAGAAACTGGTGTGGGTGCGGGTACGAAGTTTCGTACGAATTTGGAGACGATTGAGGATACGGTGGAGGCTTGTAGGTATACCAGACACATTTCGGAGAGTATGAGCGTGGGTATGGACGGGTTGAGGTTGGGGAGGGTCGGAGGTGGTGTGTTAGCATTGGCTTGAGCGAGATCACGTAGGTCGAGGGCGTGGACATTGTAGGTCGGAGAATGATAGTCTGTTGCTCCAGGTGCCAAGGATTTTGTATCTTGCAGTGAGTCGGAGGGGAGTTTGGAATGCAATGGTGCATGTCTTTTGATTGCGGCCAGCTTTGCGGCAGTGTTGGTTGGGAAATCGATCTCGTGGTAGACGAGTTTGGCGGACGGGTATCCGTCTCGGAGACGAAAGTATCTCGTGTCTGTTCCAGCACCGAGAGATATGATCTGTTTCGCGGTTTCAGGGCTGGTAGTTAGGAATCTATCTATGAGTAGGTCTATAGCAGAGGTTCGAACGTAGGTTCCTAGAACTGTCAGCGATGGTGCTAAGAGTCAAACTGGAGACATACCTCTATTGAGAAGTGGTAACCGGCGAGTAGCCGGTTCCGAAGCAAAGAGCTTCGCATATGGATCGTGAAGATATCCAAGTTCTACGCAGCTGACCCTCGAGCCCGCGGCATCCTGGTCGGTATTGCGCACCGCATCGTCGGCGGTGTTCCCACGTCCAGCGTGGTGGGATCCTGGAGGGCCAAAATGGCCTCTCGCACCGCGTTTCGACGCTCCTCCGCGCCTGGAGCCCAGCAATGTTCTGAGGTCCGGAATGTCTTTCGCAGAAGACATGCGGGGTGAACGGTGATGTCGTGTCGCAGCTCTGAGAGCTCGCGTGTTCGCCAGGGCGCGCAGGACCCCTGTTTGGGCGCTAGTCCCTCTTTTCACTAGGGTTTCCGCGAGCTTGGGCTTGGCGCAGCCCGCCGCAGGCCTCTTTCAACCTAAACTTTTCCTTTGAGTAGTGTGCATCACCAGCACATCCGGACTTGCGCCAGCCCACGATCAGTCCGCGTGAGACTCATTTTTCCAGCCTATCCGTCGTCCCACTCTCCAAGCCTCCCAGTCGCAAAAATGGATACCGGCGAAAAGTACAGCCCCAATATGATCCGCCTGTGGCGCGTCTTCCGCACCACCAAGGAGATGTGTCTGGACAGGGTACAGTTTGACCTCAAGGTTTCCACTCCGCTGGGCTGACCTCCGAATCCAGGGATACCAGCTTCTCGAAGAAGATACTCAGATCAGTCTTCCGGAGTTCGCAGACAAATACGGCAGAGGAGACGGCGAGCCCGAGTTCGTTCCCTAAATCCACCAAGGCGCATTCTCACCTCTAACCCTCCATGTAGTCGCAGTCGCATGAACTACTCATGCCAACCATCCGAAGCCATGCTCAAGAAATACGCTGTACCACCCTCTGCCAAAGACCCGGATCCGGCTCCCCAGATCGGCAACCTCTGGGTTGAATTCAACGGGGACGAAAACGTCGGGCTGAAGCAACTGAAGGAGTACATACATCATCTGAACGGCGGCAGCTACTACTCCGGCATCATGGTTACTATCAAGCCCATGACCGGCATGGCCCTCAAACTTCTCCGCGACTCGAGCGCTCTCTCTGAATCTGGTCCCAAGGGTGGTGTGGAATGCTTTGTCGAGCAAGATCTGTTGGTCAACATCACCAAGCACGAACTGGTCCCGAAACATGTGCTCCTCAGCAGGGAAGAGAAGGCACAGTTGCTCCAGAGATACCGCCTCAAGGAGACCCAGCTTCCCCGTATCCAGGTCACGGATCCAGTTGCAAAGTACCTTGGCTTGAGGAGAGGGCAGGTTGTTAAGATTATCAGAAAGTCGGAAACGGCAGGACGATACGCCAGCTACCGGTGGGCGATATGAGATGTCGCAAGTGCTTGGTGGCTCTGCAGCCAGATGCCACGGAAATGTAGGAGTTGGAAAGCAGGTGGATAAAACAGTCACAGAATACCTCATCAGCAAGGCGTTAAGGGTTTGGGGCTCACATGTGCATACAATGCGTAAAGAGCTGGCGTTACAGTGTTGGTGGATCTTCGTCATGGATCGGACTTCTAGAGACTTTTTGTAGTCGAGGGAGAATCTGTACTCTGTTCTCCCGTCAGATATTTCTGCACCCCATAGTTATCATACGAGAAGACAGATGGGTGCAGACTGCCTCGGAAAGAACATGAAACGTTTCAATATAACACGTCTTTATTTTTATATTCCCCTCAACCACTCCCTCAGCAGGGCACCAAAACCGGTGGCGGCTGTGGGGCGGTTGTAAGATCCAAGACCTGAGTTTCTCAACGAGGTCCTACGCATAACACTAAATCCGACAAACTCGGCAAAGAAAGCATTCTAAGACATACCTTCAACTCAAACCTTCCATCTCACGACAAACTCCCCAACCAACCAAGACACTCACAACCCACTCACAACCAGTCAGCATGTTGAAAGTTTTGCACCTTTGTATGTACAGATAAGTTGCAACCTTTCATCTATGGGTGTCTGAGAAGCCAAGTGCAGCAAGCACCGTCGCTTGCGTAGAGCAGACCAAACAACGTGACTGCAACAATGAGAGGAGTGAGACAAGCATTTGTAGTCCTTCCTATGGATGCTATATAGATTCCTGTGCCGCTGTATCAACCCCAGAAGAATAAAATATCCCTATCCTCATCTCACCCCAATCTTCCGCGCAGTCTACTATTCACTAGTCTCATCACAACAATCGAATCGAATAATTCGTACCCTAGATCGCCTTCTAACATCGTTCCGTCCTGTCAAAGAAATGTGCTACGCCCTCCTCTCCCACTGCGCCCACTGCGCCTGGACGAGGCGAATCACGTACCCGCGCTGCACACACGCTGAGATGCACGATCTGAGTCCGCAGACGTGCCCGAGGAGGATGAGGAGGAGGCATGAAAGGGGTGGATCGTGCGGGTGGTGTACATCGAAACGATTAGGAGGAGGGAAAGCAGGGTTGGGAGAATGGGATGGGACTGGTGTGGGCGACGAGTTTGAGTGTGGCGTGGTGGGAGGTGGAGTTGGGGATGGGGAGGACAGTGAAGAGCCTTGCCGAATCAAGGTCGATTATGCTGGAGAAGTGCGTTCTATCCAGGGAGAAGGTAACTTGATCACAAGCGTGGTACCCCATCGGCGGCGAATTGAAACAACTGCTCGTAGGGGCGAGAGGAAGAGGAGACGGAGCAAGGACCTTACGAAGACGGAGAACAAGATGAAACCGTACGACGGTTCGAGTAGGCGATTGGATCACTTGCTTCAGGAGAAGAAGAGGAAGCTCAGCTCCTTCTCTGGAAATGTCTTAGATGCAGCGACGTTGAGCTCGCTGTGGACATCTGCTCGACAAGACAGGAGAAAGAGCTTCTTTGCGGAGGCCATCTCAACACGTCGTTAAAGATTTGATGGATGGGAGGCTGGATCAAGTGAGAAGGGCATCAGGAGTCACCATCAGATGAAAAGCTTCAAAGCAATATCAGAATGCATAATAGAAATACGCATTAGCCATAGCCCAGTCCAATCAATAAAACAGTAACATGAAGTGGGGAATACAGGATCTTGTCTAGGGGGGTATACAAATCGATTGGGTCATTAGTCAATGCTTGCTGAAGAGGGGGAGGAGTGTGGGCATAAGGCTGTGTGTGTGTGGAGATGGATGAAACGCAAAAGCAAAAAGAATATGCAGAAACAGGAAAATTCCCACCCATCGATGTACTTCCCATAATCCTCCGCATAGTTATACACAAGAAGCACGTCAGTCATTCATCCATCCGTCCATCTATCCATCGAAATTCAATCATGCCCGTACCCTACTACCCTACCGATATCGGTATCGAAGAAGAATGGTGTGGCACGATCCAAACCCAGAGGGTATTTAAAAACCGCGGTTGCAGGAGAACCTAGAGCCAGGACTGAAACCTAGGCACCATCATTCTTCTGCTCCCCACCGCCGAACCAGCCGGCAATCCACGACCCGCGATTCGCCGCCTTCCTCGCCCGCATCGCCTCCTCCTCATTCTGCACGAGCCGCAACGGACGCATCTGTTTCCCCGTCATGACACCTCCCGCACCCGTATCGGTCCTACGAGGCGGGCTGGGCGTGTCGACGTGTCCGCCTTCCGAGTTGCCCGTGTCCCGACTCTCCTCTGAGATGGTTTGGTGGCTGCTAGAAGGTACGCGCGAGACGGGATTGCTCACTTGGCCGCCGACGGGGATGCCGAAGAAGGAGTTGCGCGGTGAGACGAGGCTGGGGCTCGCGGGGCCGGAGCCTACGGGAGGAGCGTGGCGGACCATGTTGCTGACGACCGTGGCGGCGCCGGGTTGCGGTGCTTCGGAGGTGGAGCGGCGGTGCGTGTATGTGCCGCTGGGCATCCGGGTGGAGCTGGAGCGCTGCAAGGGGATGCTGGGGGCGGTGGTAGGATCCTCGTTCATGGTGCCAGTGGAAATAGGGGCGGGGACGTAGCTCGTAGGGCGCGTCTTGCGAGCTCCGCCCATGGCGACCGATTTCGCGCGTTGCAAGAATCCTTGGGGTTCGTTGTCCTTGGCCGGCGGAGGCGGCGGGAGTTCCTTGTTCGTATTTATCGATCCTGCGGCGCCAGCGTCATCCAGGTCGTCGCTCAGAACGGACTCGAAGCCCTGCTTGCTGAGAAGACGACCAATGATCTTGTTGATGTAGAGCGTTAGGGCCTTGTTCTGGTCCTTCAAGGTGTTAACTTCGGCTTCCAGAAGGCGGACGGCTCTCTCGTCGACTTCGGCGGACTCCAATTCATCGGCGAGGCTGGTGGTAGGGCCGTTGCGCGAGGGGGCGCGAGACTCGGGCTGAGCACTGCTGCTGCGCAGGAAGTCGCCGCGGCCGAGGTCGCCGTTCAATGTCTTTTCTTGCAGGAGGAGCTGGAAACTCTCGTTGTCCTCCATGAGGCGGGCATTGGTCATCCGGGTCTCCAGCAGCTGCTTCTCGAGCTCGTGCATGCGGCCTCCGTCCCGGTTCTCCATCTCCACAAGTTTGATCTGCACCTCGGCGAGTTCCAGACGCAAGTCCTCGATGATCTTGTCCTTCTGATGAATGAGCTTGGAGTTGCTCCGCGAATTGCTTCGTTGGATGGAGGAAGGCGGGGCGAACGAGCCGGAGCCCTCCAGGTTCTGCGATGAATTGCTGCGGGAGGGATTGTTGCGGAAGCTCGCTGTGATGTATTAGCAGACGTTTGGGAAATGATTTCTGTGTAGCTAGGCACTCACATGTCCTGGAAAGATGACCCCGATCCTCTTCGCCATCGCTAGTCTGGACATTCTTCATGGCCATAGTCTCCTTCAGCCGCTGAATGGTAGCCTGCAACTCGTCTTCCCTGGCCTGCGCATCTTCCTTCTCCTTCATGGTCTGCGCCCGCTCCGCCTCATATATAGCCTCCAACTCGCGCTGCTGCCGTGTGAGTTCCCGCTTCTCATTCTCCAGCACCTCAACCTTCTCCTCTTCCTCGTGTGCCCGCTCTTCGAGTTTCGCTTGCTCCTTAAGCGCGTCGTCGAGCCTAGCGTTCAGCACATCGATCTGCTTCTGCCGATCCTCCGCCTCCTGCTCCGCCTTCTGCAATCTGTCCTTTAGCTCCTGGACATAAGCAGCAGCCTCGTCCCGCGCATCGTCGTCCTGGGTATCGGCTTGTGAAGAACTCATGCTGAGGCTGGAAGATGCGCCAGGCTTCCTCACGGCTGCTCGCGCAGAGACAGGAGTCCCGCTAATACTGGACCGCGTGGACCGAGTGCGCTGTACACCGTTTGGTCCGTTTGTCGTTGGGGTCGAGGCACGAGAGGGAGTGCGATTGGCAGTGCCAGGGGAAGCGGAGGGTTTGGCGGTCGGGTCGCGACTCGGGGTTCCACCGGCGGATTTGCGGCCGGTTGTTGTCGAAGACATGTTTGTGGTAGATATTGGGAGCGCCAGTTGTGAAGTTGATGTTTTGGCGCAGGTGGTTGCGGAGTATGGGTTGTTGGTGGTCCAATTATAGAACCGTTGGTTGGGCGGGCAATGATGATCCCGCGCAGTGACCTTTTTATGGGGCCAGAAAAGTGGAAGCGCGGCGTGGCGTTTCACTGCGCGTGTTTCACATTAGGGAAAGCCGAGTTGGAAACAAGGCTTTGTGATTGGCTAAATGTTCTATATAGCTTTCACACTCTTAACCGTTGCCTGGGTACCCGGTGTACGTCTCTTCAACATCAAGCACACGAAGGGAGTCAGAGCATATCACCAGCCCAACCAATGTTTACCCACATTCCCCCAGAGGGCTAAACCAGGGACGCATTAATACTGGCCACCTTTTATCATGCAGGGAACATTTGCATTCAACGCCCTATCTATCGTGATGCCGGATCTTAATGTAACCCAAAATCTCCCTCTGCAATGGTCCGCTGACAAGCCGCCAAAATCGCCGCTTGTCTGCTGACGTCGGCCAACTTCCCAATGACCACCTGATTTCCCTCAACGAATCCGTACAATGCATAGGGTATATCCACCTCATTACAAAACTCCTGGGCCAGCTTCTGGGTCTTGCGTAGATTGTGTCGTGGGATCCTAGGGAAGAGATGGTGGATGGCTTGGAATTGCAGCCCACCGTGAAAGAAGTCCAGCCACTGAGGGCAATCCACGTCCATGGTGGTCCGCAACATCTTCTGTGCAAATGATTCCGTCACGCCGAGATCCGCTGTGCTCATGGCAAAGTGACTCAGCGTAATCTGAACGTGCAGAGGCATGGTAATGACGTGGGCGATCATGACGAACAAGAACTTGTTCCAGCCCCCA
The DNA here is from genome assembly GCA_019022765.1 of Westerdykella sp. P71. Classification (NCBI taxonomy): domain Eukaryota; kingdom Fungi; phylum Ascomycota; class Dothideomycetes; order Pleosporales; family Sporormiaceae; genus Westerdykella; species Westerdykella sp. P71. The sequence continues at coordinate 29,868 of JAFHBW010000172.1, read as the reverse complement.
GGGACGTTCAGATAAACAACACCATACCCGAACCACGTCCAGAAGACGACCAAACCAAGAAGCTCGAAATATCGATGCCACCAAGCGGGTCCTTTCCGAGGGACCTGGCCCACAAGGAGATAGGTCCAGCTCAGGCGGTACAGATTGAATCGCCCAAAACACATGATGATGTAGTAAAGCTTGCTCTGATATCGCAGGAGAAATTTCGCAAAAGCGTCGTATTCCATAACTCGTTCGTAATATGTGGAGAAAAGGTTCTCGAAGAACCGATGCGAAATAGCGAAGAAAGGCATATGCTCAATGTCGGGGTCGTGCTCCGGCGAATTGGTAACAATGTGATGAACGTTATGGTTGTTTTTCCACCAGCAGGCGCTCAGCCCGCCCATGTAGCTTGCCACGAACATGGCAATCGTTGAGTCGGTCTGGAAGTCATGGGTAACCCCCATGTGCGACGCATCATGGACCGTGAAGGCGAGCTGATGCCACAGGCAGCCGAGGAAGAAGGCACTGCTCAAGTACCATCCTTTATGCAAAAGATAGAGGAACATGCTAATGAAGAAAGCATATCGAAGGCATTCAATGCCATAAGAGGAGTAATGGCAGTCGTAAAGGCCTTCTCTTTGGATGCGCTCGTGTAATTCGCGATATTTTATGGTTATACGCTCCTGAGTTTCTGGGTCCAAAGAAGGGTACGTAGCTTTGTCCAGATCGATCTCGCGTTGAGTTCTGGCGTCCATGACCGACATTTTCGACTTGACATCGCGCGTGTGGTCGAGTTCGGCTGAAGAAACAGACGATATGGAAGCCGATCGAGGTATAGAGGCTGTAGCACGCTGACGCAAGTTGGCAGCTCGACTGTCCGCTGGCTCGAAGACTGGACTGGGTTCTGTAGACGACGTCGTACTGGTTGTATCCTCGCCGGAGAGTGAACCATGACATTCTCCTGCAAGCGAGTCTCCCGATGTATCGAGTCTCCTGAATTTTCCTCCTTGTATAGGGGGAAGGAAGTTGATCCACCTTCCTTCAACGCAGCCGATCCGGTAACGCTTGGTGAATTCGAGGGTCTGCGCAGAATGAAACCTATACACAGAGATTAGCCATAGTGTACTCAACCACAATGCGGAGTCGTACCGGTGGACTTCGTCTGTTGCATCTCTCCCGATCATGTGCCTGATCGCTTTATCACCTCCAGGGTGATATGGAAGCCAGGCGTCCACCTTGAGGACATTGTTGTCCACGATGATGATTGCACGTCCATTGGCGATAAGGTCCTCGATCTCCGGGCGTGAGAAAACTTTCAATTTCCGCTCAGCTTGTGTGCTCATGGTTGCGGGATATATGCGCTGGACTGGATATATCGGATTTTGAGGGCTGTTTTCCAAGGTTGGGCTCCCTAGGGGCGTTCAATTCAAAACATTGTTGCCAATTGTAATAAACGAATGTGAGGAATCGCGTTCGAGAGTGGCGAGAGCGTCGACAGGTGAGTGTTTCATCACCCCGTGGTGTGAGTTGGGGATAAGGTCCAGAAGCTTGGACAATTCCCCGCCAGACCCCACGAAGCACCCCTTTGAAAGGTTCCTGCCTAGAAGGCTCTAGCGTTGTTATTTTGCCATGTTTGTTACCCACGCTCCGTGTTGGTTGGCTAAGATTGGCTTCCAAAAGTGTTGAACGACTGACAAGGTTCTTGTTCCGAGCTAGCGCCGAATTCCATACTACATAACATCATCCCTACCTAGGGTAGATATACGCCACCAGGAATCAAGATAAAAAGGATCTGGGAGCGTATTTCTTGGACTTTCCAGCTGCTTTGAACGAACGCTTCAATCTCCTACTTCTTTGTACTGCCAACGTGATACCGGCGCTGCTAGTCCCTTTCCGGCCCAGAGTTTGCGTTTCGGACTTGATTCCTAGCTCGTTATAGCTGCCATCCCACCTTCTGATATCATAACGTGAATTCGCAACCCTCCCCAAAAACCAAAAATAACCACCTCGAGGGAACCATGGCAGAGAAACCCATCAAAGAGCTAGCTTTGGAATGGCTACGTCTAGATAAAGACGCTTCAACCACCGATGAGATATACCGCCTTCTCCAGAAAGACGACCATGTCGAGCTCGAGAAGCGGCTCCGGCACCGCATTGCTTTTGGAACTGCAGGACTCAGAGGGCCTATGAGGGCTGGATTTTCTTGCATGAACTCTCTCACCGTTATCCAAGCTTCGCAAGGCCTAGCTGCATATCTCCTCGAAACTGCTGAAGATAAGAAGCATGTGAAGCATTGCGGGGTGGTCATCGGCCGCGATGCTCGCCACAATTCGGAGAAGTTTGCGAAACTCGCGGCTGCAGCCTTTGTTGCAAAAGGTATCAGGGTCTGGTGGTTAGAGAAGCCCGTGCATACTCCATTGGTGTCTTTCGGGCTTCGCTATCTGGGCGCGGTTGCTGGAGTCATGATCACAGCGAGCCACAATCCTCCGCAAGATAATGGGTACAAGGTCTACTGGTCGAACGGATGCCAAATCATTCCTCCACATGATACAGGAATTGCGGCGGCGATCGAAAGGAATCTGGAACCCGTCACTTGGGACACTTCCATCGTTGACGAGGGCCACCTCCTCATTGAGAGTACTCTAGGCCGGGTCGGAGACAATTATCTCAACACCGTCAGAAAGGCAGCAAGGCCTGAAGGAGTCGAGGTTCCTCCTTTCGATCCCGATTTCAAATTCATATACACCCCTCTTCACGGAACGGGAAAACGAGTCATGGATTTGTGTATGAACAAGCTCGATCTTGCATCGCACATGATAATAGTGGCAGCCCAAGCAGAGCCGGATCCGGACTTCCCCACAGTAAAGTTCCCCAATCCTGAAGAGAAGGGTGCATTGGATCTCGCGATACAGACAGCACAGGAAGTGAACAAGTCCCTGATCCTCGCGAGTGATCCGGATGCCGATCGTCTCGCAGTCGCAGAGAGGGTTTCCGGAAAGTGGCATATATACACAGGAAACCAGCTCGGCATTCTGCTGGGTTCGTATCTGATCGAGCGCTATTCCGGGAATAACCCTCCAGAGAAATTGGCCATGCTTGCCAGCACGGTCAGTTCCCGCATGCTTCAATCACTGGCTAAGAAAGAGGGTTTCTACTTCAGAGAAACTCTCACTGGATTCAAGTGGTTGGGCAACGTAGCGCGCGACCTAGCAAAAGACGGGTACGAGGTTCTGTACGCCTTCGAAGAGGCTTTGGGCTATATGATACCAGAGGTGGTCCATGACAAGGATTCCATTGGCGCAGCCGCAGTGTTCTTAAGCGCAGTGGCACACTGGTTGGACCAGAACCTGACGCCGTACACGAAGCTCCAACAGCTCTATGAGGAGCTTGGTTACTTCGAAGACGCGAACACCTACCTCATATCACCAGATCCATCCACGACCACAAGAGTGTTCACTGCTATTCGTGCCCTCGGGAGCCCATACCCCGCGACCATCGGGTCGCGTACGATCACCAGATGGAGAGACCTGACCATCGGGTATGACTCCGCAGGCAAGAACAACGCCCCTGATCTACCGGTAGACAAGAACAGTCAGATGATTACCTGCGAGCTGGAGGGCGGTGCTCGATTCACTGTGCGTGGATCAGGTACGGAGCCTAAAATCAAGCTCTACATCGAATGCGTCGACAAAGATCGCCAGTCAGCAAAAGCAGGAGCAGAGGAGATACAGGAGGATTTGCTCCGGGAATGGTTCAAGCCAGAAGAAAACGGTTTGGTATTGGCCTAAGGCGCCATGAGACCGTAACCCATCATAGGGACGGTGGCATTTCATTCGTACAGCCTACGTATCATTTTCTAGACTCTGCGTTACTTTGATTGCGTCCTGGGGCCATTGTACTGTCTTAAAGCGTACTTTAGAGCTGGAAATCACACGCAGGTGCATGGAACGGTGGGACATGACTTGATGTTTTTGATAGTAATTCATACACGACAATCGGATATATACTTCGCACAGCTGGTTACACTTCGGATGAAATGGAAGCAGACGTGCGGGTGAACAATGGACCCTGATCGGTGAAATGAACATGACCCACTTGGTGAAGGTGAACCTTGGGGGTGAAGGTGAAGCCGAGATTGGAAGGGGATGACGTAAGCATTTACGCACGTGGCGCCGCGATCGCGCTAATGCGAGTTCGGAAACACCGAACTAAGACGTGCATCAATTGATCCAAGCTCCCCCAAAACAACACCACAACCCGCCGCCCGTTACCCGGCAGGTCCTGCTTTACAACCCGGGAAAACGCAAGTCTTTGCGAATCTGATGGCATAATTATTCGCATACGGGAGCGAAGCACCATCATTCCAAGACTTCGACCCACCAACAAAGCGACCTCACCCAAAGCCGCAACAATGGCGTTCTCCCGGAAAATGAACCAGCCAACCTTCAATATATTTACTGGAGAAGACGAGTCACCGCAGCCCCGCGAACCCTTACGCGAAACCTTCCGAACAACAATGAGCGTATCGCAACGAGCTCCACCGCACACGGTAAACCCAGCCGATCCCGTCAATGAAGACCTACGAGCGACCATCAATACTCTCCGCTATGAGGTGGAGACCGCGAGACGAGATAACGAGATGTTGAGGTTGGAGCATCAGCAAGAAATACGGGAACTCGAAAACAAGGTGGAAACCGAGTACAGGAAAGCACAGCAAGCGGAGGCCTCGAGAGAGTCGATAGAAAAGAAGCAGGCTTCTCTTCAGCGCGAGTTATCCGAGGCACAAACGAGAAGCGCGAACGAGCGGCAGGAGCTGGAGAATAAGGTCCGCACGTCGCAAGAGAAGGCGCAGCAATTGCAGGAGGAGGTGGATGAGTTGAAAGAAGATTTGGCGAGCTCACAACGACAAGGCGAACACAAGTACAATACGCTGCAAGCAGACCACAATGCTCTCAAGGAAGATGTGGACGATATTCGCGCGCAATTGGAAGCAAAGACAAATGCGTTGCAAACGGCGCAGAGAAAGCTGGCGGAAAAGGAGACAGAAGTCGGCGAGTTGGAGAGTGAAGTAATGCGACTGAAGGCTATTACCGGCGACGTTGAGAATATCGCTGTCCTCAAATCGGAGCTGTCGGAGCAGGTCGCGTACATCAAGAAGCTAGAGAAGTCGACACGAGAGCAGGATGCGGAGTTGCAGCAGCACCGGAGGCAGCGCAAAGCTATTGAAGTCGTCGAAGAAGAGAAGCGTGACTTGCAAGCGAAAGTAAGGATGATGGACGATTTGCGCAGGGAGCTCAGCGAGGCGCAACTCAGAAAACAGGCTTTGGAGGACGAAAGGAATTCCTGGACATCCTACCTGGAGACTGAGGCTGGCGAGGATGTTCAATTCGAGACACCGGAGGACCTGGCCCGAGCATTTTTACGAGAACGCCTTGCGAAGACGGAACTCTTGGACAAGTTAGGGCAGATACAGCCTGAACTTTCCGTCAAGGAAGCGAACATCCAGACGCTAGAAGATGAGAAAGCACAACTCCAGGCCGAGATCCACCAACTGAAAACATCACCGAATGCCTCATCGAATCCAAATGAAGCCAAGGCCAAAGCAAGATTGGAACGGCAGAAGGTTTTGGCCACTAAGGAAGTGGAGTTCCTCCGTGCTCAGGTGAAGGCATACGACGATGAGGAGCGCGAGGTGAGACCTGAGAGCTACGATGCCACTAAAGCCGCTCATGTTAAAAAACTTGAAGAGCTTGTCGATGAGTACCGCAAGGAGATCAACACGCTACAAGAGGAATTCAACAACCTAACAAAGCCCGTCACAGTCGCTGCCGGCCAAAAGCGAAGCCTCGAAAGCGAGGAACCAGACGAGCGGGTAGGCGAGTTACGTCGGAAGAATAGGCAACTTCAAGACGAACTAGAAGAATATCAGCGGCGCGTCAAGGTCTTGGAGTCGGAATACAAGGCGCAAAGCTCCCAGCTCAAGAAGATGAAAGAATCATCACGGACACGCATCCTCGAACTCAAATCCAACCCCACCGCAGATGCAGAAGCGCTGAAACTAAGCACCGTCCGCACACTGAGGGAAGCCAACGCCGAGCTCCTTGCCCGCCTTGAGGGAGCCGGCCCTGCACCCACGTCCGTTCCGCTCGCAACTCTCACCGCCGCCCAAGACGAGCTCGAGGAGCTGCGCCACACCGTCGCCGAGCGCGAAAAGCGCATCAAGCGACTCAAACAGATCTGGACGGCCAAGTCCCTCGAGTTCCGCGAAGCCGTCGCCTCCATCCTCGGCTGGAAACTGGATTTTATGCCGAACGGGCGGGTACGTGTAACGAGCATGTTCTACCCCGGGGACGCCGAGACGGGCGAAAATAGCATTGTTTTTGATGGGGAGAATGGGACCATGAAGGTTAGCGGGGGCGAGCGGTCCGCGTTTGCGAACGAGATTCGCGATACGATTACGTTTTGGGTGGAGGAGAGGAAGGAGATTCCGTGCTTTTTGGCGGCGCTGACGATGGAGTTTTGGGAGAGGACGACGCGGGCGGCAAGGTAGAGGTGTGGTTGGTGGGAGGGGAGGATGTTGCTTGAGTTGGGTACTTGTCGTCATATCTATCGATACCCGGGAGGCGTCAGGGCGTTACCTGTAAGTGTGTTTATATGCCCCGATATTGGCTGTTCATATTCATATGGTATCAGGAAAGGATCTCTAATGGAGATATATTCTTCATATCTGTAGTTATCGTTCAGAATATCACCTTTCGGTTCACAACTCCTTGAACGTTTCAGTGTGCGCACTCTGGACTTGCAATCCAGTTGGCTGGCGAGAAATTGCTAGATGATAGTGATTCTAGCTTTCATCTGATGTGTGGTCCGAGGAAACGGAAGGGAAACCACGTTGTTGATTCACCCGACTCGGTACCTCGATAGAGAAGGCGGGGCTTGTTGTCGAGGTCGTGGTCTTGCCTTCCTTCTGCAAAGGTGTTGAATCAAGACGAATCTTCAGGCACCCCTTCGTTCTCTTCTCTTGCTCCTCTTAATTCTCTCCCAAGCCCTTGTGATCACATTTCTGTCCAGTGTTCTCTTCTTTGTTGTTCCCACTCCAAGTTCCCCTCGGAAGCATGATTCCTACTAGCAGCAGTCGTTCTGGGAGTAATGGCAATAACAAGCGTCCTCATCGGCGGGGTGTAAGTACAGTTCCTCTTTTCTCATCCTTTCCAGTTTCCAGATTCCCAGAAACCTTATGTTGTCATTGAGTGCTGCCAGTTCTGTGGAGCAGCCGGACGCTAACCGTATAATGACTAGCGCAGACCCTGTCGCGCTTATCGATAACGGGAAATTTCACGCTCGCCCCCAGGGAAAGGAAAATTTCCCATCCTCGGATTTCCCTTCACATCACAATTCGCAAAATGGGGAAACGCGCCAGATCCGACGTCGTCGCCGAGGATGGCCATATAGACAAGGTCGAGGAGGTGTCGCGGAAGAAGAGCAAGAAGGAAAAGAAAGAGAAGAAGGACAAGACGAAATCGGCTGAGGCCCCAACCGTGGCGCCTGCTGTGTCCGATGTTGTTATGAACGATGCTGAGACCGACGACCAAGATGTAGACGAGAAGGCAAGGAAAGCAGAGCGCAAAGCCGCCAAGAAGGCGAAGAAGGACGCGAAAGAGGCTAAGAAGGGAAAAACACTGGGAGACTCTGACGAGGTGCAAACCTCTGAGAAGGGAGAGAAGGCAGACAAGGACGCAGAAAAGGCGGCGCGGAAAGCTGCACGCAAAGCAGAGAAGAATAGGCTTAAGCAGCTTGCTGCTGAGGGTGCTGTCGATAGTGATACGTCTGTGATACCATCTACGGGAGCATCCACGGCGCCGACAACTGCGGTATCTTCGGCTGGACAGTCCTCTTTGACCACGCCTGAACCCTCGAACGATGAAGGGACCGCTTATTCGGAGCATCCAGAGTTGCGAGCTCTCCCGCAGAGCGAGATCGACGCCTTCCTCACCTCCAAGTTCGTTACGATCGACGATCCTCTCCCGTCCGCACGCCCTCTTCGTCCGATTATGAAGTTCTCCTATCTACCCGTCACAAACAAAACCCTACTCGCTCCTTTCTCTACCTTCACAGAACCCACACCTATACAAGCTGCGACTTGGCCTGCGTTGTTCTCTGGAAGAGACATGATTGGAGTTGCAGAGACGGGCTCTGGAAAGACTCTCGCATTCGGTGTCCCTTGCGTGCGACACATCACTTCCTTGCCGAAGAAGGAGCAGAAGGGTGTAAAGGCGGTCATTGTCTCCCCTACTCGCGAGCTGGCCTCTCAGATCCATGAACAACTTATCAAGCTGGCAACGCCATTGGGCATCAACGTCGTCTGTATCTATGGAGGCGTTCCCAAGGAGCCCCAGGCACGGGATGTGAAGAAAGCACACATTGTCGTCGCTACACCTGGACGACTGAACGACCTCATCGGCGACGGGTCCGCTGACCTGAGCAAGGCCGAATTCGTGGTTCTCGATGAAGCTGACAGGATGCTTGATAAGGGTTTCGAGGAGCCCATTCGTGCAATCATCCAGTGCACCAAGAAGGAAAGGCAGACTCTCATGTTTACGGCGACTTGGCCGCCGTCGGTCCGTAAGCTTGCGTCCACATTCATGCAGAACCCCGTCAAGATCACCATCGGCGACAATCCTTCGGGCGAGCTGCGGGCGAATACGCGCATCACTCAGCTCGTAGAAGTTGTCGAGCCGCGTGACAAGGAATTCCGTCTTCTGCAATTGCTGAAAAAGTATCAGTCTGGTAAGAACAAGGATGACCGCATCCTTGTCTTCTGCCTGTACAAAAAGGAAGCAACCCGTATCGAGGACTTCATTCGACGGAAGGGCTTCAGGGTGGCTGGTATTCATGGCGACTTGAGCCAGGACAAGAGAACTGCCAGCTTGGCTGCGTTCAAGACGGGCGACGTCCCTCTGCTCGTGGCTACGGACGTGGCAGCTCGTGGGCTCGATATCCCAGCAGTCAAGGTTGTCATCAATGTTACGTTCCCTCTGACGGCGGAGGATTACGTCCACCGCATTGGACGCACAGGGCGTGCGGGCCAGGACGGACTGGCTATTACGCTATTCACCGAGCACGACAAGGCTCTTTCTGGAGCGTAAGTTCAATCGTGACCCTGGAATTCTCACAATAACTAACTTGAAGACCAGTTTGATCAATGTGCTCAAAGCCGCTAACCAGAACGTCCCCGACGATCTCATGAAGTTTGGTACTACGGTCAAGAAGAAGGGCCACGACGCCTATGGCGCGTTCTACAAGAACGTCGACACGACGCAGAAAGCCACCAAAATCACCTTCGATTAGACGAAAATACTCCGCGGTCTGCAGTACCACCAGCGATTTATCAGCCCCGAGGTGAACAGGAACCGTCTCGGTGAAACCGAAACTCGCCTTCCCATGCCGCAAAGTCGTGGTCGGCGACGTCGTGAGGGAGTGCGGGTCAGTAGCGTGGCTGCTAAGCGGGAGGCGTTTTAGCGTGTAATGCAGCTTACTGCAGGAAGCTGCCAAGTTGGGGATTAAATATGTGATGGGTTGGCGGGCCGCAGTGAGCCATGGTTCGTACTGAGGACGCAGTGATCAGCGAAGGTGGAGTCCAGCGGCCTGGTTGCGGGAGTCCCGGTCAGGTGGGTTGCAGGTGAAAGACTCGTGGTGGGCTGGCATAGACGTGCCAGCAGTGTACGAATGGGGAAATGTGTTTATGCAGGCCTCAAGACGTGCAAGACGTGGATGCTCCATAGGAGGAAATGGAATCTACTGTGGTGGCTTGGAATTTGCTTGCTCACTGTTACTCTTGAAATGCTACTCTATCCTTGTGAACACGTTATTGCTCCTGACTTTAGAACGTGGTAAGTCGCACAGGCGAATTCAAGTGGCATCGTGAGCTCGTCTCCAGACTCGGCTCGTTGCACACGTGCGGACTTGGCCTCCTAAGCAAAGAGCGCGAGACTAAATAAGTGGCAACTCGTTGAGTAGCTCCACCTCGCGGGACCAACTCCCAAGACGCCGTCGTAGGTCCGCGTCTTAGCTCGCTATGACGACTTGCAAGCAATTTCCCTCAACAGCAGCATTCCCCTGGAAAGTCCTCAATATTATTACTATTCTTGAACACCAATGCCGTGGCTTTCCCTAGTCCTTTCACACCCTGCAATACCCGCCGAATTATTAATTCTCCAGCACCGTGACGGGGTGTTGCTGAGCGACGACACCGATCGAGTAGGTTTTAGAGTTCGTCGGCGACTTCGCGACGTCGGCGAGGTGAGATATAGCACGGAGAGATTATAACCCACTTCTTTTCCCAGGAACCGTATATATATAACTTGTAATCCCAGTTCTACTTGCCTCTTTCAGTTACAACCACCGATTTGCATATATCTTTTTGCGTTTGGCGGACGTCATTGCCATATCCATCGCGTCGCTGAATCCACATATCGCATAGCGATTTCCTGATCTTCGAGAGCAACTCATATCTTCGAACCTTCTTACTCCTTCTCTTGCTCGATTGAAGACTCCGGGCTGCACATTCTCACGAAGCCTATTCGCATACCACAACAGCTCATAGGCGAACTCCAGCATCGCCATCACTCCGACGCCAAAGCACAAGACCCATCTCAACAACACCAACGAACCACATATCCAAAATGTGCCACAAGGCTACCTGCGCCAACTGCCGTACGTCCTGCCCTCTCAATCTCAAGCCATGAATCCATCACTCTCCCCGTTCTCCCCTCCTCCGCCTTCACCTCCGCCTTCCCTTCCCCAATTCCACCCACCCTTCTCCGTCCCAATGTCCGTCATCCTCTCCTTCGTATCATGTCCGTCACCTTACTTTCACTAACCATCCCCAACAGACAAGGCCACATGGTGGGGCTGCGGCAACCACATCCCGGGCGTCATGACCCAGATCCCGCATGAGCAGTGGTGCACATGCGAGCCGCGCGTTGAGAAGGAGGGCCAGCAGTATCCGCCCATGGGCAGTGTGAAGAGCTGACTAGCCGGTTTGTTTGGGAGGGGATAGGTGTCGAGTGGAATGAGGAGGAGGGGGGCTAATATGGGTTGGGGGAAGAGGGGCGAGAGCAAGGAAGGGAAATTGATACGTAGCGGAAGGACGGCGGAAGCGGGAGGGTATTCGATCATTGATTATAGGGGTATTCCTCAGGTATGGGTATGGATATGAAGATAATCACGGCTTGCGTTCTCTTCTCCTAGACTCCTTTTACTTCACTTCCTTTGGACATATTAATGGCATTATTTTCCTCCTTTCGCATTCATTCCTCCTCAATAGTATATCCATGCGCACGCACACGACTGTTTACAACCTCGCCTTCGCCTCATCCTTAACCACCACGCCCTTAACCCCACTCTTCGCCCTATCCTTCAACACCCTCCTCAGAATCTTCCCGCTCGGCGACTTGGGAATCTCCTCGACGAACTCAATCTCCTTGATCCACTTATACCTCACCTTCTTCTCCTGCACAAACATAATCAGCTCCTTGCCCACCGCCGAATCCGCCTTGACCCCCGGCTTCAGCACAACATGGGCCTTGGGCAGCTCCCCCGAGTAGTCATCCGGCATGCCCATCACAGCGACGTCTTCCACCTTGTCGTGGCCCAGCAGCAGATCCTCGAGTTCGGCAGGCGCAACACCGATGCCCTTCACCTTGATAAGCTCCTTGATCCGATCCGTGATATGGATCATCCCCTCCTCATCGATGCTCCCCTGGTCGCCCGTATGCAACCACCCCTCCTCGTCGAACGTACTCGCCGTCGCCTCCGGGTTATTCAAATACCCCATGACGACCTGGGGGCCCCGCGCCAGCACCTCACCGGGTTCGTTATACCCGGCCTCAGACCCATCCTCCTTGATGATCTTCACCTCTGTGGAGGCCACAATCGCGCCGCCCGAGTGCGCGTACTTGAAGTCGAACTTCTCCGGCGGGTGCGCGGTAATGCAGCTGCACGACTCCGTCATCCCGTACCCCTGCTTGAACCCCGTGCCAGGGAACTTCTTCTGCAGGAGGTGGATGATTTCCTCGCTCAGGGGCGCCGCGCCCGACGAGAAGCGCGTCACGTGGCTGAGGTCGAAGTTGTCCACGATGGGGTCGCGGACGAGGCGGATCAGGATCGGGGGCACGAGGAGGAGCTCGCCGAGCTGGTACTCGACGATCGTGGAGAGCATCTTCTCCATGGTGAATTGCGGGAGCATGACGACTTCTGCGTTGAGGAGGATGGGGAGGTGCATTTGGTGGACGAGCCCGGTGATGTGGAAGAGGGGGAGGCAGGCGAGGATCTTCTTCTGCGTGGAGGGCGTGATTTGCTGGATTTGGAGGCACTGCGCGATTACGTTTTGGTGGCTGATCATGACGGCTTTGGGGAGACCGGTGGTTCCGGAGGAGAAGGACAGGAAGCCGCAGATGTCCTTGTTCTTCTTCCCCGGGGGAAGCTTGAAGGCGGGTACCTGGCCCTGCTCGCCGTACGACTTGCCGATCTTGATCAAATCCCGCACGGTGCTGTAGCCCTCGAGTTCGCCCTCGAGCAGGAAAATGCGGTCCTGGGGGAGGCCGACGGCTTTGGCGGACGCCGCCGCCACTTCCATGCTGCCGGGCGTGGTCATGAGGAACTTTGCGTCGGCCGTCTTGAGTGCAAAGGACATCTCCTCGACGTTGTAGGCGGGACTCGCGCCGGAGATTTTGGCGCCCACGCGGAGGCCAGAGAACATGGCTACGGGGTACCAGACGGTGTTCTGGCTGAAGAGCGAGATGGTCTGGCCCTCCTTGAGGCCGTACTTCCGGACGAGGGCCGTGGAGATGTAGGTCGAGTACTCCTTGACCTGGGCCCAGTTGACGCGCTCCTTGGTGATGGCATTTTGGAAACCTCCGAGCTCGTTGGCGGGGAAGCGGGTGATGGGGGAGTAGGACGAGTCGAAGAGCCAGTCCCAGTCCGTGAGCTCTGTGGGCACTGCGAGATTGTCAGCTTCAATTCTATGGTGTTTTGGGAGAGGGTAGGGATTACGGTCGATGGGCGGCTGTTGGGATTTGAAAATCACCATTTTGGAAGCTCAATGTTCACGACAAATCTGTCCGGGTATAATGAAAGAATCAAACTGTACTGCGATTCCCGCGCCTACGGGAACGGCATGGGAATCGCCATATTTAATAGACGCCGGCATTCCTCTCGCGGCGGTCCCAGCGAAGTTCCGATGAACGCCGGTGGCTTAAGCATGTTCCTCGGAATCGTTGTCGTCCCCGGGACTCAGTATGGTCGAGTCGGTTGTTGAAGCGGGGAAGTTGGGAGCTTTTGGGGTAACAAGCCCCAGAGGGTGGGGATCGGCAATAAGCCTGAAGCTGGAGGGAATGACTGGGTGGGTCCCTCATGGTTGCTGGAGCATGACTCAGGGGGGTGATTACAAAATGTTTGGATATCCTCATCGAGGTTTTGTACCTGGGGTTTTGGAATCATCGTCTCAAGTACAGACAGACGGTAGCTTTTAGAAGAAGTCGGGTTTAGTAGTGCCAAGTCGATTATTTCCGACCCTCCGACTCGAGAAGGAAATACCTCAACACCACGAATAACCACTGGTCCAGATCCCAATTCAAATCCCGCAAAATCCACCATTGAGAACTCACAAGAATCTAAATGCGTGATGAAATACCTCAACAATTGAGTATATCAAACGTCCAAGGCCCTTGTCCTCAATCGTCCCCAACAGCATCTCATATCCCCCTCCATCGAATCCACCACACTTGATCCCATCCCATATCCGACGTGAAAACCTCAACCATGACCACCCCCACCGCCTCCGACCTCAAAATCACCCTCATAGGCACCGGCACCATCGGCCTCTCCTTCGCAGCCCTCCACCTCACGCACCTCTCCTCCCCCAGCCAACTCACAATCTACGACCCCCGGCCCGACCTGCAATCCTACATCACCACCACCTTCCCCTCCTTCCTCTCCTCCCTCCCTGCCCTCTCCACCCTAGACCCCCAATCCCTCATCTCCAAGATAAACCTCGCCTCCGACCTCCCCTCCGCCGTGCGCCACGCCTCCATCATCCAGGAATCCGGCCCGGAGAACCTCCCCTTCAAAACCGCCCTCTGGGCCGACGTCGAGAAGCACGCACCCAAAGATGCGCTGCTGTGGAGCAGCACATCTGGCATCCCCGCGTCCGCGCAATCGGCGAAGATGCAGGATCAATCGCGTTTGCTAGTCGTGCATCCGTATAACCCGCCGCACATCATGCCGCTGCTGGAAGTCGTGCCGGGGGAGCACACGAGCGAGGAGGTGGTGCAGCGGACGATGGCGTTTTGGAATGAGCGGGGCCGTGCGCCTGTTAGGTTGCGGAAGGAGGTGAGGGGGTTCGTGGCGAATCGGCTTGCGTTTGCGTTGTTGCGGGAGGCGGTGCATCTTGTGGATGAGGGGGTCGTGAGTGTGGAGGAGCTGGATCGGATTGTCGAGACGTCCATGGGGCCGAGGTGGGCGGTTGCGGGGCCTTTCAAGAGTTATCATGCTGGTGGGGGGGCTGGCGGGTTGAGGGGGTTGTTTAAGAATATTGGGGGCACGGTGGATGCGTGTTGGGCGGAGATGGGGGAGGTGAGGACGGGGCAGGGGTGGGAGGAGGGGATTTTCCAGGAGGCGGAGAGGGCGTATGGGGTTGTGGATACGGGGGTGAGGGATAGGGCTACACGGAGGATTTTGGAGGTTGTCGGGGAGGAGAAGGCGAAGGAGGAACGGTAAAGACGGATGAAGAGTTTGAAGGGAAATGAGGATTGGAAAGGAAGATTCTTGGAAGGGAATGTACGACTAGTGGTCAGAAACCACCCTGTATGAAAGGAACAATCGAGATATCACACCCACCAACGCCAGGCCAAGATAGCAGAATGATCCACCAGGGCGCCAGAGGGCATAAATATGCACCTGAAATCCCAAACTCCGAAGTCCCGTCTTTTTACTCCCCACTCCCTGCCCTCTCTCTTCCCCCTTCCACCCCTTGAAATTCCCACACCCCACCCCCAGGCCTCCCCTCCGTCGGCGTCATCGCCCTCCTCTTCTCCACAGGACTCCAGTCCATCCCCGGCGCCGGCAGTCCCGCAATCGCCGCATCATCTCTCGCTCTCTGCCTCCCAGCCGCCGCCGCATCTTCATTAGTCGTCACCAGTCGTACGCCAGCATTCCGTTGGCGGTCTCGTTCCCGTTTCTCGCGCGCGTCTTCCGCCTTCTTCTTCTCGAACTCGATGATCAGGGTCTTGAAGTAAGCTTCTGCGGCGTGCGAGGCCGAGTAGTGGACTGGTGTCCAGGAACAGAGGTTCTGGGCGAGCGGATTGGCGCCGTATTGGAGGAGCATGCGAAGCGCTTTGAGTTCTCCCGCTGCAGAGGCATGGTGGAGCGCCGTGTTGCCCCATATGTCGTGGGCGGTGAGGATGCTCGGGTCGAGGTTCAGAAGCGTGGGGATGAGCTGGAGGGTTCCAGTTCCGGACTTGCATGCAAGCATGAGCTACCGAGCGGTTAGATCAAGGAGATGTGGATATGGGAAGGGGAAACCTACGGCGTCGAGGCCGGCCTTGTCTTGCATGGCGATGGAGTGTGGGAACTTCTTCGCGAGCATCACGCCCATGTCCTCCTTGCCCGCAACTGAGGCAGCCATTAAGGGTGATTGCCATTCGGTGTTCCTGCTGACGAAGTCGGCATCATGGCCCTGCTCGATCAAGAACTCCTGAGATGGGACACTGGGATTAGTACTTGCATATAGAGCGCATAGATCCTGCATGAGGGGGACGTACAGCGATCTGGATAAACCCGTGCTTAGCCGCCAGATGCAGACTGGTGTTGCTCTTATCGTCGAAGTCCGGGTTGAGCAGGTAGGTGGGGTTGTTCCGGACGATGCGTTTTACGAGGACGAGGTCGTTGAGGAGAATGGCGCGACGAAGACGCCGCGATACGTCAATCCTGTTGGAGAGAGTCAGCATTGAGGGCCCTATGCGATCTATAACGTAGACACTGAGAAACAATGCTCGGAGTAATTGGGCGAGGGGGGGACGGGGAAGGGAGACGTACATGATTGGGGATGTATTCGCATCGTTCGACCACTAGACATGCTCCGATGAGGGTGAAGTTGCGAGGGAAAGCGTTTGTAGAAACTTGAAGGTCGAGTACTTCCGTGATGATGGTGACGCCTGCGTCGGACATAGCGGAGCAGACGAGACCCCTGGACCCCTGGCTTGCGGCTGCGCTAACCGCACGTGGAGAAGATCTCCAGGGCTGCACGTGGGGCTTGGCAACGCTCTGTGTCTGGGGGTCGACGTTGAGATATAGAATGGTATGTATGCGGGAATCTGTATTTGGTGTGTGTTTGAATTCTGGTGAGGAGGATATCATAGTATGACGACTGGTATTCTATAGTATTTTGACCTCTTCTCTCCTACACAACCCTCCTTCCAAACACCTTAAACCGACTCACACCTCCATCTGGAATAATCACCAACTTCGCCCACCCATACGCCTTACCCTTCACCTCCTTCAACGTCCCATCCGCCTCCTCCCCAGTTCCCTCCGCCCTATACGTCCTAATCACATCCGCCGCACTCTTCGTCGGCGCCAACACCTCGACCCACCCCTCCTCCTTCTCCCCAGGCTCCTTCTCAAAATCCCCCGCAAACACCTGCACCTTCTGCGGGAAATTGCCCCTGAAGTGCGCCGTATCAATCAAGATGTGATCGATCTCGCACTTCGCCCCGAGCTTCACAATCACCCAATCGACATGCTCCCCCCGCGTGCGCTTCGTCTCCCACCCATCGCCCATGTCCTTGCCTCTCCCGGGCAGCAGCAAGTTATCCTTGGTGCCGAAATGCTGGTCCGAGCACGACGTAACCACGCCGCCATTCACCGTCGCCGACAGCTCGACCACCGCGTCCGCCTCAGCAGGGAAAACAGGCACCGCGACCCCGTACAGCCGGAACCGCGCGATCCCGCCGTCCGGAAACATCTGCAGACGAACATGCGTGTACGCCTTCTCCGTCGGCGCATCCAGCAGCCACGCATGCCGCTGACTGGGCCCGCACTCCTTCCTCGACAGGATCGTCTCCCACCGCGTGAACCCCTTGCTCTTGACCGCCTCCTCGTCGGCCTCGTCGTCGATGAAGGCGCCCTGCACGGCGATCTCCGGCGCGTGGTTCCCGTCGAAGTGCGCCGTGTCGATTTCGACTCCCGCGACGCGCCCCGATGCGACGCCCAGGCGGATGACGACCCAGTCGAAGGGGTCCGGGTTGTGGCGGCGGGTTTCCCACCCGTCGTACCAGGCGCCGGTGTGGACGAAGTAGCCCGGTTTGCGGATCGGGGCGGTGGGCGTGAGGAGGTTGGAGGCGGAGGCGAACCATTCGTCGGAGAAGGAGAGGACGCGGGAGCCGAGGGGGGCGGAGATGAGGTCTGGGACGTGTTAGTGAGGGGAGTGGGAAGGGTGGGTGGGCAGAATTGGGGCGGAGAGAGATACTTGGAGGGGATTCTTCTTGGGGAGACGGGGTTGGGAGAGGGTGAAGGCTGTCAATTGGGCAACATACCAGTGTACTTTGACTTGAACGTCGCGTCGATTTCCTCGGCAGGAATCCTCTTCGAATCCTCTCCTCCTTCCACCCTCTGCTTGACCTGATCTAGCGACACCGCGGGGACTTCCATGGTCGTCGATGTTTTAGTAGTAAATTGCCCTTGACGTCTCAATTGACAATTGGCGAGTAACCACTATCCTCTGGGAAAAGATGAAGAATGAGTTTGACAGAGGAAGTAGGAGAGCAATTGACAAGTGGGAAGAAGAAACAGAAAAGAAAAAAAGCCCTCAGTAGTTATCTATCTTCAGAACACCCCCATGGAAGAATGTAGCAAACAACGTACCCAGTCACGCAAGACGGTCCGCTTCCACTCCCGATAGCTTTATGGCGGGGTCCCAACCCGGTCTATCCCCGTTGCAGATAGACCGCGGACCCAGCACTATCGGGAACCGCCGATAACCAAGCCTCCCTAGGGGCGATTACGTGAGGGAATCGAGTCTTGTCCATGAAGACGTCGTTCCTGGACGGGGAACTGGGGGGATTTCCAAGGTTGGTCGCAGGCCATCTAGATAAGCTTTGGGTTACTCGATCGTTACTCGATAGAAATGTCCAATGATGCAGCGCCAGGCCCTGGCTAAATTCTCCGATAGGCTAAGAAAGCATCTGGATTTATTACCTATAGCCGTGAATATCCTTCAATTCTTCTAAAATAGAAAGCGTGCACGTGTCTAGGTAACAAGGAAAAATAGTTCATATGCGACATGCCCGAGAACGTAAATTCTATCTATCCCGATGCAGCACACCCTCAAGCCCCATTGATTCATCCATATCACTCATTCCAGCACTACTCTACTCCCTCACAACCCTCACCCAAACCTCACCCATAATTCTGCTCCGCCCAACTCGTATCATCATACACGCTGCCGCCATTTTTGTTCCCGTTCAAATCCAACTTCGCCAAAAACTCCGGTGGCACCGTCGGAATATACTTCCTTGCGCGCTCTCGGTTCACCCCGCCGAAGCCCGCTCCATACGTGATCAGCATATCCGTCGAGGTAGGTAGCGAGAAGGGCAGCATGTACGAGGGATCGAGGAGGAGGTCGTCTGGCGCGTCCTCTTTCTCTTCTTCCTCGGCACGGGATGGTGCAGGAGAGACTGCATTGGCAGGCTGAGGGGAAGCCGAAGCTTTGATGGGCGTCGAGGGAGCCGAGTCGGCTTGTGGGAGGGGAGATTTGGCCCGCGCCGCTTTGCGGTCTGCTGCCGCTTTTTGCAGATGCAGGATGTACTTGGATGCGCTCTTCGGCAGTCCTTTCTCGCCGACCTCGGGTCGGTAGTATTTGGCCGCGTGCAGCAGCTGCTGGGGCGTCAATCGTGGCAGCTGTTGTAGAGTCCCCACCAGCGACTCCAGATCCTCCCCTAGCGATGAGAAACACTGCAGCCACTGCAGGAGCTGCACAAGCGGTTCCAGATGACGCTTCGCGGCGTCCGCGGTGCTCTCGCCCGTGGAAGTCATGGAGCCATTCTCGTAGTGTTCCGGCTGCCGGTTGTTGGCTCGCGCCCAGTCTTCCAACGTGGACACATTCATGCGTATCTGCATTGCTTTGGTGCGGGCGAGATATTTTCGGTTAGACATGATGCGGTTGAACAGCTCTGCTGAGAGCCAGTAGATGAGCTGCGACAATACCTGTGCGGTGATGACAGAGTGTACGTCGTACAGGTCGAGCACGAACAACGTCGACGAGAGGAGGGATGTGATGTTGCGGGGTGAAGGTTGTGCTCTTCGTTTAGGAGACGGGGGTCTGAATCGCTTTTCTATCGGCTCTGGGGCCTTTGCCTTTTGTTTCGTCCGGAAGATCTTCCATTCGTGTTGGAAGTGGACGTCTTCGAACCCTGGAATGGTCTCGTGGTCCAGCATTGCTTGATCCAACGATTTGTCCATTCTTCGTTCCGCATCCCGTATTATCAATATGGATATCTCATTGATGAGCTCCGCCAGATGTATCTGGAACTCGGAAGTGGCCTCGGCAAGACTGGTATCCTTTTTCAGGTAGTGCAGCAGCAACGTGGCGTTGGACATCCAAAAGGCCAATACGGTCATGTCCCATTGATGCCGTTCCACGACGTCGTTGATTTTGTCCATGGCAGTCAGAAGCAGAGTCTCTAGGAGCTCAGGGCTCGAGTGATAATATGCATAACGCGCACTGAGGAAGAGTATGTTCGCCGGCACCGGCTTTTGGGATGGAGAGCGCTGTGGCGTCATGTTGGTGATGATGATGTCCAATATACGGCCCAAATCACTCTCCTGGAAAACAAACATCTGGTCATTGAGGCAGCGATCCCAGACAAACTCCTGCCCCTCTTCCTCTACCTCTTCGGGTGTCTGTGATGAGTCAGCACACGTTACATAATCACGCAGGAGGTGGATGGTGTTTGCTGCATACCTCTGGTTGTTCGTCGAGACCCAGATTTCCGAGATCCACTTCTAGGTTGATGGCGCTCTCCATCATCATACGCCGTTTCATTTCGTTTTCCGCCATCTCTTCCTCAAATCGGTCTTGCGAGAAGCCTGAGGTGTAGAAGTCGTCGGAGACGCCTGCATTTCCAATGGCATAGCCGCTCTCGTGCAGGTACTCGGAGAGTTCGCTATTAGGCTCCACGAAGTCGAAAGCTGTCCTGCCGGATGACGACTTCACATCGGGGGAGGCGCCATGGTCCAGGAGAAGCTTGACTATGCCTTTATGTCTATTCGTCATAGCCCACATGAGAGGGCTCCAGCGGTTCTTGTCCTGTTTATCCACCTGTGCCCCAGCGTCTAGGAGAGTCTTGACCACATCTTCGTGCCCAAAGCAGCTGGCGTAGACGAGGGGTGGGGTGCCTTCGCTGTCCGCCGCGTCCACGTCGATGTACTCAGCAGTCTTCCCGCTTAGCAGCCGCTGGACTCGCCCTACCTCCCCGTTGGAAGCGGCCAGTGTCAAGAGGCCCTGCAAGGCTGCTCGCTTCTCGTCGTGAGAGAGCTTGTCGTCAGCCACCACTTTGGCTTCGTCTCCCGAGTTGTCATTCCGGAGGCGGGCCTGGTAAGCGAGCATCTGGACAAGACGGGTGTCGCTATCCTCGAGCTGGTGCATGTCTTCGTCACCGAAACTCGGGTCGTCGAGGGACAGGTTGAAGTTGAGGGGTTGGGCGGGCATCGGAGTGGTGAGGAATTGTGATTGCCCTAGCTCGGGGGTATCAGCACATAGGAGGGCATATCATGAAGTGTGACGGGGTATCGTACCCTGCCAGGCATCGTACATCTCCATCTCCTCGCCCATGACGGGAGCCCGTCTGTCATCGAGAGAAGTCGGTAGGTCTGGGGGTAGCTGTCGGGGCTTTTGTGGGGGCTCGCCTGGTACGGCGGGCTCTGTGGAGGGCTCCTCCATTGTGCCGCATTGGGATGGAGGAGGCAGTTACATGGACGGTGGGGGTGGTAGGATGTAGCTACGCCCCAGCGAAGAAGGGTGCTGGATGTGAGGTTCTAGGAGGATACGCGGATTACGGATTACGGGCCGGACTAGGTAGTCGAGGGTGTGTGGTGATGCAAGGCGCGGGGACCCTTGGTGTCTTCCCGTGCCGTGGCGGTGCCGCGGTGTGGCTGATGAAGCTTGGCGCGTGTGGCGTCTTCCAGCAGCTGCGGGATGACAATGCCAATGCCAATCCATGCCAGACTCTGTGCAAGTCCCATTTCCCAGTTTGCCATCCAACTGGCACGCCAATCCAGGGTCGGGCGCGGAGGAACGTCCCGCTCGCTCTTCTCTGGTCTTCACTTACGCAATCAACTGCTACTCGGTGCAAAAGTCAACATCAACACACACACGTGTATCACGACACCCTCCAACGCCTCCTCCACCTCTTCCCCGCCCGCCGTCCCTCCTCCCCACCATCACACCATGCGTTGAAGTCCCCATCCACCGCCCGCACGAGCCGCATCGCACGTTGATAACAACATAATGGCGCCCGTGGGGGCACGTCTGGCCGCCTTTCAGCAGGTGTTGGCCAGATTACAAGAGCTCCCCGGCTACACCTGGGACCTGGACATTCCCCCAATCCACTCAAGTTATGATAATTTCCACTTCTTCGGCTACCAGCGCGCCCCCTCCTCTCCCTCTTCTTGTCGCGAACGTCCTGTCTCTCGTGGGCACCCCTCTGCTCCTTTCATCCCGTCGGCTCAGTCTCCCCCGCCTTCCAGTCGCCCATCCCTCGCACGCAGCCACAAGTCCTCGGGCAGCGAAATCAGTAGCCAGGACAGTCTCCCCGAGGCCCCGAGCCCCCCGCAACCTGACAGAAAGGTCGTCTGTCGGGTTTCCACTCACACTCTACGCTTGGAGCGAGAATTCCAGCTCTCAAAGGTAAAGTCATTCGTGCCTGTCTAGTCGTCAGTGGACGCATGCTGATGTCCTCATAGCAAATCGTCGCTCGTTCGGATCCCGAATGCAAACATTTCGCCCGCCCCGTCGAGTTCGTCAAACTGCCCCCGAAGCATGGAAACAATCAACCCCTTGTAGCTAGCATATTCGAAGCGTCCTGGCATAATCGCCTCCGGGATCTGGTGTCCTTTGGCTCCAGCGCCTACAAGCTTGTGAGAAAAGATGGGAACTGGGAAGTCGAGCCTCTGGATCCCAAAGGCGGTGCCCAACTTCTTACCTTCCTGGACTTCGCTATCGGTGCTACCCAGTGCTTAGAAATACTACACCATGGCCACGAGGTCGTCAACGGAGAGCTTCGTGGAGACGCATTTCACTTTGAAGAGAATGGAAAGGTGTCCATGATCAACTTTGGGGCTGGGGCGCGCTCCTTTGAGAATGGCTTGACATCGGCTGGGTGGAGCGCCATCTCCCAAGAGGTCGGCATAGAGCTCAAGCTGGCATACATCGCCCCTGAACAGACCGGCCGCCTCCCTGCGGAACCCGATAGCCGTACCGACATCTACAGCCTGGGAATCCTGTTTTATGCCATTCTGTGTGGCGGCACTCCCTTCGATGGACTAACGCCACTGGACGTTATGCAGAATGTGCTCACCAAACGGATTCCTCCCGTCTCATCGAAGCGAATCGACATACCAGACGCCCTATCTGCTGTTATTGCCAAGATGACGATGAAGAATATTGATGAGAGATACCATGCCACGTCAGGCCTCAAGCACGATCTGATCCGCATCCGAGACCTATTATCCGAGGGCGATACTGCTGGTTTGGCTGCTTTCCAATTGGGCGAAAAGGACATCAGCTGTTTCTTCAATCTCCCACTGAAGATGATTGGCCGAGAGAAGGAGCGCAAAGCAATCCTGGATGTGATCGAGGCTGCTGCAAAGCGGAGACTCCATCCCAATCACCTGCAGAAGGTACTGAATGGCCTGAGCTCCACATCGTCACTTTCCGACAACCGGTTAGAGTCAACCGCCATAGACGAGATCATCTCGGACAGCACTAGTTCAAGGGGTTCCACAAGCCGCGAGAATAGTATGCCCAATGCTCTTGCTGACGCCAAATTGCCGGAAAGCACCGCGCTCCCTGAAAGCTCCATCGCAGATCGCATGCAGAAGGGATCCCGCCTCTCAGGAGAGAATCGACCGTCGACGCTGAGCGTCACCGATTCTCTATCGCGACCTTCCACTCACAGCATAACGGACTCCGCGTTCTCTCGCTCAAATCAGTCGGACGGGGCCTCTCTATTTCGCGCCGTCACGAAAAATCAAGGTCTGAATCGACTGAGGCGGCGTAGATCGCGATGCGCTGTGGTAGCTATCGAGGGCTCAGTAGGCTTGGGCAAGTCTCGACTGGTTCAAAGCATCCAAGGGACCGCAAGGAGTCACGGCTATTTCTCTTCTGCGAGATTCGAGCCTTCTAAGAAGGCGCCGTTCGATCCGCTCCTCAGACTCATGTCGTCTACATTCCGACAGATCTTCTCGGAAGCTGACGTCTCAACGGAGTTCCATATAATTCTACGCAACTTCCTAAAGTCAACAGGCGTATGGGGGATTCTCCACTCGTACCTGGCCCTCCCGGAG
The DNA here is from genome assembly GCA_019022765.1 of Westerdykella sp. P71. Taxonomy (NCBI): domain Eukaryota; kingdom Fungi; phylum Ascomycota; class Dothideomycetes; order Pleosporales; family Sporormiaceae; genus Westerdykella; species Westerdykella sp. P71. Next base: position 6,264 of record JAFHBW010000172.1, on the reverse strand, counting down.
TGGCTCCTTGCAGACCACAGCATGCCTCAAACGTCTCATCCTCGCGAACCCGAAGAAGAGCTTGCGCAGAACGGTCAGCAACATCCGTCACCTACAATGACTAGCGGCCAAGATGGTCACACAGCTGATGCATGGGTGAGAAGTGGGGGCACATCCAAGTCCACCCATTTCATGAACATATTCATAGAGGTCGTCCGTCTGTTGGCGACCCAAAAGCTCTGTGTGTGGGCTCTTGAAGATGTCCAGAATGCGGATACAGAATCCGCCGAGCTCATTCAGAGGATCGTCACGGCCAAAATTCCCCTCGTACTCATTCTGACTTATCGAGATGAAGAGGCTCTCGCTGGTGACTTGCGGTCTCTTCTACCAGCTGCCACGAAAGTCCAACTGGCTCCTTTCACTGAGGCTCAGACTGCGGAGTACGTAGCTGAGACCTTGCACCGAGAACCAGAGTACATCCTACCCCTCGTCGCTGTTGTCCAGGAGAAGAGTCACGGGAATATCTTCTACATTCGTGAGATCTTGGACACCTGCTATCGAAAACAGTGCGTCTACTATTGCTGGCGACAAAACGCTTGGCGGTTCGATCTTGACAAGATTTTCGAAACGTTCGCGAGCACAGAGTATGGATCCTCGGTCAACAACGACTTTATCTCGAAGCGTCTGCATGAGCTGCCGTGCGCTACCCGGAAGCTTTTGGCATGGTGCTCATTGCTCAGCGGAACGATCCGATTTAGCTTCGTGAAAAGTCTGCTCAGGACGAAGTTTGTGCCGGAAGATGCGCCTCGTTTACCTCGTTTAAGCGCCTCCGAGGACGCCCTTACGGCGCTCAATGGCGCCCTAGGAGCGTACATCCTCATGGCGGCCGACGATGATGATAGCTTCCGATTTGCTCATGACAGGTATCTAGGTGCCGCCTCCGAGTTGACCGCCGTGGAATGGGACACGAAGTTGATGCACTACGTAATAGCCAAGACAATGATCGAGGGAGAAACTTTTCAAGATGAGTCTGCTGCGGGCTCGAAAGCACTCTATACGCGGAGTCGTCATATCTGCCTAGCTGTCGACCTCATCAAGGCCAAAGAACCCATCAGGGAACCTTTTCGGCACGTGCTCTACCAGGCTGCCGAAACCGCAATAGAGTCTGGAGCAAGATCCACAGGCATATTTTATTATGCTCACTGCCTGTCACTTCTGCAGGACGATCCTTGGGATGAAGAAAAGGAGGATGTCTCCTATCAAGAGACGCTGCAGCTTTTTATGCGTGGCGCAGAGTCGTATTTCCATCAGGGATTGATGGATGAGGCTCAATCTCTGATCCGAACTGTCTTTCAGAAAGCCAAAAGCGTGCAAGACATGGCTGGTGCCTTTATACTCCAGTCGCGCGTCTTTGCTGTTCGCGGCGACAGCTTCGGAGCCTTCCAGAGCTTGAAGGATTGTCTTTCTCTTCTAGGGATGCCCATACCCCCAACCACGTGGGAAGAGTGTGATAAGCGGTTTCAGGATCTCTGCACGCGTATCAAAAACATGGACAAAGAGCAGTTGCTATCCCGGGCACCACCCCCGGACGACAGTATCCTCCGTACGATAGGTCCGATCTTTGTCGAGCTTTCCTCGGCCGCGTTTTGGACCAACAGTCTCTTGTTCTACCATGTTGCGCTTGAGATCGTCGGCCTCCATCTAGATCGAGGCACTGTACCACAGGTATCCATGGGTTACGTCTACCTAGGTGCCATCGCAGCCGGCCGTTTCAACAACGTTGATCTTGCAGTCGAAGCGGGAATGATATCCAAACGGCTGTTCGACATGTTTCCCGAGGACCATTACACGTACGGTCGTGGACTGACTCTACAGACGTTGTTCCTAGGCCACCTGGGTGCTCATATTTCGGACGTCATACCCGATCTCGGCGATGCGATGGAAGCGAGCGTTATGGCCGGTGATCGTATTCTTGCTCTTTTCAACCTGGGCGTGACCGCACATTTCAAGCAGATGGCCTCCCACGATGTCGCTGAGCTGGAGGCCTGGATCGAAGATACACCCCTGGAATTCAAAGAGTGGCAGCATGATCTACGTGGTGGAGTGTTACTAAGTGGCGCACGGCAGTATGCTCGCGCACTTCAAGGCAAAACCAATACAACCGATGCCAACCATATCTTTGACGACGAGGAGTTTGATTCAGCCAAATATCTCGACTTCCTGAAAACTGCGAGCAACCCCAAACGTCCGAAGACATTCTACCTGAGTTTCCAGCTGCCAGTGTTGCTTCTATATGGCCACACAAAGGAGGCGATTGCTTTGGGCGAACAGTTGATCCCTATGATCGGAAGCTTATGGTGCCAGAGGCTTGTCCAAGCCGATTACTACTACCTAGCGCTAGCTTATCTGAATTTCCTACGGGAGAAGCCCGATCACACGGACAGTGCGCGCTACATGGCTTTCGCTCGCGAGACCATCACCCGGCTCGAGGCATGTTGCCTAGTCACCGACGTCAATTACAGGGGCTGGATATCTTTGCTACAGGCGATGCTAGCGGAGGCTACACATGACTACCATGTGGCCTTGAAATTGTACGAGCAAGCCATTGATCATAACGAAGTCCATTCGTTTACCATGGATGAGGCCTACTGCTATGAGATGTACGCGGAGTTCCTTATTGCAAGACAATCGCTTCGACCCGCGAGGCACATACTCAAGGATTGTCTATCGAGCTACCGACGCATATCAGCTTCTGGCAAAGCAGCCCATCTGGCGACCAAGTATGAATGGGTTCTACGCGGTACGGGGACGCTCACGGTTATGGATGCAGCAGTACAGACTACCCTCATCGACACTGGAAATACCGAGTTCCGCCTGGAGCAAAACGAGGAGCGTGAAGAGCGGCTTCATGGTGGTGCCGAGTCCGCCGCAGACCGTACCAACGCTTGGATAGCTCCTGGCTCCGTCCCAACGCCGGGACCGGAAGCAGATGGCCCAAAAGACATTGGAAACACCTTCTCCGTCGCGGTCGGACTCGATATGTTGGACCTAAGTTCCATACTAGAATCAACTCAAGTACTTTCAAGCGAACTGAAGGTCGACAAACTCATGGCGAAGATGGCTGAAATCATTCTTCATAGTCTAGGGGCTTCGGTCTGCGGCATTGTCGTGGAAGATAGCCAGATCGACTGGAGCATCGCCTGCATAGCCACGACCGATGACAAGAGCGGGTACCCGCCGGGTGTAACGTCTTTCCCAGGGGGCCAAGCGCTCGACACGGTTGATGACGTGGTAGCACGACAGGTCATTCTTTACGTTCTCCGTTTCCGCGAAACCGTGTTCGTCCAGAACCTTCTCGAGGATGACAGATTCTCCAATGTCTCCGAATCGTACCTGAAGAGGAATCCCCAAGGGAAAGCAGTGATCGGCATCCCCATCATCCATTCCGACAACCTCATCGGAGGCATCTATGTAGAAGGAGAGCCGAATTCGTTCACGGAGCGGAATACCAACGTGTTACGGCTTCTCGTCAATCAGATCTCCATCTCACTGGCAAACGCGTTACTTTTCAAAGAGGTAGAGAAGGTGTCCGCCAGCAACGAAGCCATGCTGGAGATGCAGAAGCGAGCGCTTGCCCAGGCCCGGGATGCCGAGATCAAGGCGAAAGAGGCGGAGGCTAAAGCAGTACGCAACATGAAATTGAAGGAGGAAGCGGCCAAGGCGAAGTCTCTCTTCCTTGCAAATGTGTCTCATGAGCTGCGGACGCCGCTCAACGGCGTGATTGGAATGTCCGAACTACTCAAGGCGAGCCCGCTCAATCAAGAACAGGCCGGCTACGCAGACAGCATTCGAGTGTGTGCGGACACCCTCCTCTCTATCATCAATGATCTATTGGATTATTCCAAGTTGGAGGCTGGCAAGATGAGTGTCATCTCGATGCCCTTGTCTTTGAACGAAACTATCACAGAGGTCGTCCGCGCGCTGGCCTACACGAACGCAGAGCGTGGCTTGAAGACAATTGAGCAGCTTGAGTTGGATCCCAAGTTGTTGGTCATGGGCGACCCGGTGCGCCTTCATCAGATCTTGATGAACCTCCTCTCCAACAGCTACAAGTTCACCCCGAAGGGGTCGGTCACGGTTCGTGCAGTCGTTGACAAAGAAGGTGACGACTGGATCGATGTCACCTGCAGTGTTATTGACACCGGTATCGGCATTCCGGAAGAGCAGATTAAGAAACTGTTCCTGCCGTTCAGCCAGATTGAGTCCTCCAGCTCTCGCAGTTATGGCGGTACTGGACTCGGTCTCAGCATATGTAAAGCACTGATCGAAAACGTCATGGGCGGAAAAGTCTGGCTGGAGAGTGCGGTTGGCGTTGGAACCACCGTCTCCTTCTCGCTCCGCTTCCAAAAGGTGCCAAAGGACCAGATCGCGAACCGTCAGACGGCTTCCAGAGAAGCGGATCCCATGGCAAAGTATAGCTCTGAGAGAAATGGTCACGATACGTCCCGCGGTAGCTGCATCGACCTTACCAAGATCCCTCGCAATGAGTTGCGGGTGTGCATTGCGGAAGACAATCTGATCAACCAGAGAATCGCCATCAGTTTTGTGCAGAAGCTTGGGTTCAAGTGCGACGCTTATTCCGATGGTTACAAGACTGTCGAGGCGCTTGAACGCGCGGTGCAGGCCGGGCGGCCCTTCCACATTGTAAGATATCGCCCACCTTATTGACTTTGAACCGTAGCTTACAAATATAGGTTCTCATGGACGTGCAAATGCCCCACTGCGATGGCTACAAAGCCACGCAGCTCATCCGCGAGCATTCGGAGCCAGCGATCAGGAATGTCTGCGTGATCGCGATGACTGCTAGTGCCATTGAAGGCGACCGCGAGAAGTGCTTATCTTCAGGGTATGACATATTTCCTCGAGTTTCTCGCTTCAGCACGCTAACTACCGTCGAACAGGATGAACAACTATCTCGCAAAGCCTGTGAAACCGAACACACTCAAAGCACTTCTCGAATCGTACTTGACGAAGCCTCCAGAGGAGAGGCCCGAACTCAATCGTGACGCAACGACGGCACTGAGGATCGATACGAAGGACGGCACGAAGGATGATGACAAGGAAGATGGGGACACCGCTAATAGGCGGCGCAATAGCCCCCGTCCATCATCAAGACGCATGAATACGTCGTGACGGATAATGAAGCAATGAGGTGCTACTCTACCGACCGCGAAGGGTCTGCGGGATGCATGTTATTCTTCTTCTTTTCCAGGTCCCAACAACACCTTGGATCTGACCTTTTCGCAGCGATCTCATCCTAAATGGATTGGATGGTGGCATTGCATGGCGTTTGGAGGGCTTGGTTATTTTCGCACCGCATATACTGTATATGGGTCTAGGGTCGAGGGTGTTTTCTTCTTTTCTGATCCGGGGCATGAAGGCACATCGTGGGGCATTTGGGACTGGCCAGGATAGGAACGCTACGGATACCCTCTGCTATATTGTTAGATATTTGATTGGGATATTCTTATATAGTTTTTATGGCTCGATGAGTGGAATGGCGGTGTTTTATCATACACGATTTTAGGGATTTTATGTAGTGGATCTGGGGATGGGGATGGGGATATAGGGAATGTTGATCTTTCACTCTATATGAGAAGGTGTGGTGAGGAGTAGGTTCCATGTGACCAACTATAGTCTCCATGCGTCTACTTTGTATGGAGGGAGGTATGTACCAATCAATACATCGATCCCAACTCCCAGAAACCAGGATGTCCCTGCCGCAACGTAAGACCTATGTCATCGCACAGCGGGGCGGGACTACTTGGTGTACAACGTTAACTGCTTCATCGAATCCGTCCAGCATGTTTGAGAGCCTTTTCATTTTCTCTTCTGCCCCTGATTGTAGGCTCTACGATTGACGATGTGAGCCGTTAGGATGCCGTTCCTACACCTGGGGTATAAAACCATCCACTACACGGACCTTCAACCGGCGTCTACTCACCACCACGCGTCGTCCCTTCCAGGCGATCATGATAACGAGGTATCCTCGTCTCCATCCCCCACCCCAAGAGCAACGCTCCTCTTCCTGCACTCTGCAGGCAGCACGCAGAACGTCTTCTTCGGCCTAGCGGTCTCCCTCTGTGAGAAGGGGTTTCGCTGCGTGTTGTTCGATCAGACGGGGGGTGGGAGGAGTCCGTATACGGGGATTGAACAGAGTGTGAAGAGTTTGGCGGAGGATGCGAGGGCGGTGTTGGGCGAGTTGGGGGTGGAGGGGAGTGTGGG
>JAFHBW010000171.1:0-52854 GCA_019022765.1 Westerdykella sp. P71 | reverse complement strand
GGTGGGTGGTGTATTTTTCTTTCGGCCAGTCGGTGGAGGTGAGGAGGTATGTATCTTGGAACAGACGGAGCAGCCGATGTAGAAGAGACAGGAAGAGAAGAAGGGAGAAAGGCAAGAGGACGAGAAAGAGAGGGAGGAGAAGAGAACTATGCTTGAGTATGCACAGCACGTAGTATGTACGAGATGGAGCGAGCGTCAAATGTTGGGAAGTCGTCTACTTGTAAAACCTGCCTGCCACTGCCACTTTTCGCATGCGCAACTGTAGTAATCCGATGGTGAATGAATAGAGTCATGTTTTTTACAAATTCCATCCTTCCTCCTAGGCCGGCGGCATCGGCGTCGGCGTGTCTACATGCCCATGTGCCTACAGAGTACATCTTCGACTACGGCTACGGTACATGGCTCTTCATCCCTCCCCTCCCCTACATGTCTACCGCTTACACAGTACTATCCTATCCTCCTCCCTCCCTCGCCTCCGCCCGTCCTTCACACACACGCACACACAACACACACAACACGCGACGCCGTTGCCCCCGCCCCATACATCCTCGTATCCCGACGCTCGGCCGTAGCACGCGGGTTTCAGGCTCGTTGCACGCGGTTGCACCGGCCGGATGTGGTGCGAGGGCCGCGTACGGTCGGGTTACTGGATCGGGAGATGGGATGGTGGGTTTGGGATAGCACAATTGTACTCTTGGGGGTAGGGTAGGTTTTGGGATGAAGGGGAGGCGAGGTAGGTGAGGGGAGGTTGTTGGTGGACGGGTATGGGTTCGATGATGGAGATGCTCGTACCACACATGGTTTATTATACAGTACTCCGGGTTTATCATCTCTCTACTCTGTACTGTCGAAGTGTTATCTTCTACAGCGAGCTAGGGAACCGTTGTCAAAATGTACGACATGAAGCATCGTTTCTCGTGGTACGTTCGCAAACAACAGTCGCACCCTACACTAGGGTACCTCGAGCATAGATCCCCGTCTGCATGCTTTTTCTTCTGCACGTAACCGACCACGTCGGAGTCGGAGTATTTATATCGCTTCGAGGACGCTGGACGCGGGCGCACGACATACATGTACTTAGGAGCTAAGGTACATACTTAGGTATCTAGGTATGCAGTGCGCTGGATACACGGTACACCGTTGGTCTATTTTTGGCCGCCGCCTCACATCACAGGTTGGACAGTTGGAGACTCCGGAATGTGAAGTGGAGTGATGAATAAGGTTCGTCCATCGTCCCCGCTTCCGACGGAACGCTTTCGGCGCAAGGGAGATGGACTGAGGGAGATGGGACGGGCGATGAGATCCGTGTGTGTGGGTGTGTATGAAACGAGGAGTCCATGATGTACGGGGTGTGAATCGGTAAATGCGTGATGATGATGGTCTATATGATGATATACAAGGTGCATCCTTCCTGCTCTCTAGGGTGTACCCTATCAATCCATGTACCGCTTCTCGGTGAAGAAAGGGCCGACGATGGTAAGTTTCTAGGTCCCTGGTTGGGATAGGAGTTCTAGGAAGTGGTCCGTTGGGTGGGTGATGTACAAGGCGCGGTCATCTGAAGCCAGCCACAGTAATTGCGACATCAGACTAAACAGTGAGATCGGAACGTAAACCCACAATCGGAAAACATACCTAGGTACGCTTTGTGCTTAGTGGTCGGCACCGCCCAAGAACACAGTCAGCTACGTTTCTTCGCAAAAACTGGATGTGTGCCGAGTAGGAGGTGAGAGGAAGGAACCCCGTACACCAACTTCTTTACAAACTTCTCTACCCAGTTCATCGCTAGACACAAGCGTACGTATGGCGATGCATTGACGGGCGGGATTGAGCCGCGGCAGTCCACAAAGGTATCTACCAGTAGGATCTACCTAGGATTCAAGGCATATTCGAGTTTGTCATCACTGTAGGATCAGTGGATGGATCCATCTGATCTCAGCACCACCAACACCCACCACTCCAACGGATGTTGGTGGTAATCATCACGACACGAATGCAGCACATTACCTTCCTCAATTGGCGACCGTGGAAGTTGTCCAGACTGGGTTTTCTGTTCCTCGGGTTACGTCTGGGCTGATAATGCGGTTGTGTGGTGGCGGAGGGAGTGGTGGGCGGAAATCTCAGCTTGGCTGGTGGATATCTCCTCGGGTATGAGCATTTATTGCGGAGCCTGGTTGCGCTTGCGTATCTGGGAGATTATCTAGATTGCTCGAGTTGTTAGGAGAGGGTTTTGGTAATGTTAGGCGCGCCGCGTTTGATTGTCTCAAATATTGTTGGAAGAACGAAGGACTAGCTTTGGCGTGGGGGGGATGGCATAGTCCATATTGTGTCACGTCGATGTGCGGCTACTGTAAAGCCATGAAGCCAACAAGGCTGATAGGACCACATCCGCCTCTTAAAGCTAGGAAGCTAAAATTATAAACTTGAAATTAGCGTAGAGACTTGTTTTATATGTGTAACTCTATACTACACTAGTTCTCTTTTTAATTACTGCGGCGTTTCCGTGAATCCCATTGAGTTGATCAACCTAACCCTAAACCATCTCAAAAGACGGTCGATAACTCTGATGTCAAACACGTGTTTTCCCCTCCCCGTCCGTATTCCTCTCTGAGAACAACAACACAAGCATCACCACCACTATCCCCTCAAGTCCCGGTCATCAAGGTTTCTGTTTTTAGTAAGAGCTCGATTATATCTCACTCAACACTACTACTACCTCCCCAGCTGCCAACAATACTGAACGTCGTGCGCGCTTCTGTCCTGCCACCCCGCTCCAGGTTTGCATACGCTTCTGGCTGAACCTGCATCAAACGCTGTCGCGAGGCCCGTCGAACCTGCTTTCGCTGCTGGAACGATCGTTGCACCTCCTCCCCCTGCGTCCACGGGCCTTTCTTTCTACTGCTATCGCTCCTGCATCTTCTACCACCTCTTCATCACTGCCCTCCTGCTCTGTCTTCCCTTCCCATCTCCTTGCCTATGTATCCGGTCTCCTTATCCGTCTTCTGCTCCGTCTCTCCTCATCCATCTCTCTTCATCCGTCTCTCCTCATCCGTCTCTCCTTCCCTGCAAACAGCACACTTATCTTCTCCCTTCTTGCATCCTACCCGCTCCACGTCCCTGCTCTGCTAATCTGCCTAACAAGACTTGTCTGCACGTCGTCCCCTCTCCTTCGCCTATCAACGCCGGCACCAACTCATACTCCTTCTTCTCCTTGCACCGTGTTACTGTGCGGGATGACCGCCGATGACTTGTCTTTCCATTGTCGTAATTGATTCCGTGCCGCGAAAGTACGTATCTATGACTCGATCTGCACCTTCAGCCGTCGACACATGCACGCCGTAAGCATCGTCGGCCCTAATAGCACGTAATAGGGTTCTAGTCTTGCGCAAGGCAACGAGTAGGCCTTGTCGAAGTGCTGTGCCGCACGCGTGTTGCCACTACTATATCACCACATGCCTGCAGCTGCTGCACGGGGCTCTCAAGGGGTATAGTGTCTTGCAGTATGTCCCGCTTTATATATTGTATTTGTGAGTCGGAATCGCGCAGGCAGCAGGTGCATTGCTGTGTAGCTGGACCGCTTTAAACATCAGCATCTCCCGAGTTCAGAAACGCAGTGGGCTCATCTTCCAATAGACATTTCGCGAATTGGAGTCACTAGAGACAAGCACCAAAATTGTCCTCGGTCTGAACGTTAAACTCGCTCAGGTTTGCAACAATTCCAACTATCCACCTTTCAGCCAAGCTACATTCACGAAATTGATTCCACTGCCTCTCTTCACCAACGCAAACTAATAATCAAAATGAATCATTCTCCGTCTCATGCAAATGGTAATAGCAAAATGGAGTCGTCCAATTTTATCAGAGCTAGTTTTGGCGAATGTATGTTAACCTCTGTTTTCTTCAATTTTGTGTCCCCCTGCCAGCTGAATCCTACCGCAATCCAAGGATAAGTAGATATTTTGTGCGTTTTCGATTGCTCTACTTCTACGCGCTGACTCATATAACAGACCGTTATTCCAGTTGCGTAGAGATCATTCAAGCAACGGAAGTGAAGGGTAAATTCCAAGACTTGGGAATCACCCTTCTCCATGCTACGATCACACAAGTTTCCAAACCGTCATATGGAGCTTCTTCTCAGCAGCGTTCAAGCAGCACCGGCTCCGCAGACGGAATCGGCGGTCATAACGACACGGCAGAACAACCGTCAAGATTCTTTCTGCACTGCTTGGGCCAAGCATTGGACTCACCTCAAACTCCAACGCATCTGCTTTTGTTTCTGCCGTCCCAACGGGGCCACCTTGTAAGGTCTGATATTCTCGAGATACGCCTGGCAGGTTTCCCTTTTCTCAACGGCTACGTCAACCTAGCGGAGCCGACAAAGGCTTTTTACGAACCTGTCACCGGCTCGTTTACCAGCATGTGCGTACACGATATACTCGCAAAGTGCATCGGCGCCTGTAGAGTCATCAACGAAGCCGCAGAAGCCTGGACGCCGCTGTTGGCAGAACTTTCCCTCCGGCTTTGTGCACCCATGATACTCAAAGGCGTCCGTCAGCGCCGCACCCTCGCGATTCTCGAATGCGGCAAGAGCCCAGCGAGCGGTCTCGGGCTCTTCAGTGCGGCCAAAGCCCTCAACATCGCCGTCGTGGCACTCGATAAGCCCGGTCACTGGATTTCCAGAGACGAGTATGCTTCGTGGCGCCAGGCGTTTATTCCAATTGACCGTACATTAGACGAGGGCCTGGCCGATCGGATTGTCGCAGCCATAAAGGGGCATCACCAGCAAGTCGACGGCATCGTCAGCTTCTTCGACCCGCTTCTCGCGCCCACGGCTGCCGCCGCCGCTAGACTGAACCTGCCTACTGCACCTGTGGAAGCATACAAGATCGCTACGGATAAGCAGCGAACGAGTGAGTTCGACGGGCGACCTGCGTATCGCGTTTCGAGTCTCGAGTCTGCTCTCGACGTTGTGCACCGGCAGGTAGCTCCACCGTCTCTGGCTTCCAGGGGCGCTCTCTCATACCCTTTGATTGTCAAGCCATGCGCCGGATGGGGATCCGAAGGCGTATTCCGCGCCGACAACGAGACTGAGCTCGTGCGCGCCGTAGAATCCATCGACTTCGACCGTCACGGTAGCGAGTTCGTCATAGAGAATTACTGCAGTGGGCCCGAGGTGGACGCCAACTTCATCTTGTGCGACGGCGAGCTGCTCTTCTTCGAGGTGTCGGACGACGTTCCCAAGGACGCGGACTTTTCGGCCACACATGCCGCAGCAGACGAGGACAACTCCAGCGCCCCACAGACATTCATTGAAGTGGCCAACGTCCTGCCATCGGCGCTGCCCCACGAAGAGCAGGCCTTGTTGAAGGACTCCCTGCACCAGACTCTGCTGCGCCTCGGCTTCTCGACGGGGTTTTTCCATCTGGAAGCACGGGTGAACAACTCTCGCGTGGAGTATGCTAGAGACGAGGACGGGATCCTGGATTTGAAGCACAAAGATGAAGAGGATCACTCCGGACGTGCTAGTCCCTCGGCGTGGCTCATTGAAATCAACGCCCGTCCGCCGGGCTTACAAGCCTCGTGGGCATCACGGCACACGTATGGCGTCGACTTCTGGGGCGTGGCACTGTCTTCTGCGTTGAACGACAATGAGTCCGTACGCGCCCTGGCCGTTCCGTTCGACACGGAGACGGGAAGCCAGTACTGGTGCCAGATCGTCTTCATCCCCGTGACGAAGGGAGGCGTATTCCAATCGGACGATGTCTGCCATGATCTGATGCGGCGCCGGCCAGATCTTGCCCAGCACATTTCACGTAGCATGTGCTTTTTTGAACGAGGGCAGACTGTCCCGGAACCGAGTGAGGGGTTGCTTACGTGGGTGGCATACTATCTTGTGTTTTCTAGAGAGAGCCGGCGGGCGGTGATGAGGATTGCTAATGAAGTGAGGAAGGAGACTACGTTTACTATTTCTTAGGCGGGTGTTAGATACTAGGCTAGCATAGTCTTGGAAAGTATGATAAAACAGAAAAGTAAAAAGGTGATGAGAAGAAGTATATATTAATGATACTAGAATTATATTCTTTGTATCGTTCTTTATACTTACTGTAGTGTCGTTAGTATATATATATAGTCCACGATACTATATAAAAAGTGCTTGGGTGGCTACCAGGGATCGTAATTTGCCTTGAATATCGTTTTGATAGATTATTCTGCATTGTCGAAGAAAGGGGGTATACTACACATTTCCGGCCAGAGAGCGACCCCTCAGTACAGCACCAAAACCCAACCAAACTAGATACAAAGAACCCAACGAAGGGTATACCGCCCACGAAAGAACAAATGCACGAAAGGCCGCCCCACCAAAAACCCTAGCGCCCGGTATGCAAGAAGCCAGGGCCAGCCAGCTGCAAAGAAGAAAAAATAATTCGTTAAAGAGGAAGTCCGTCGTCGACTTCTCAAGGCCTATACGCAGCCTCCGGCCGGAAAATCCCATTCTCATCCCGTTTCAACAGCGCGAGCCGTTTCGGCCCCACGTCAGCGAGCCTGCTCCGCTCGAGGTCCCGCTCGAAGGCCGTCTTGCCCTGTCTTGATATCCGGCTCGGTGCGGCGTCAATCACTAACGGAGGGCCTAACCGATTGCTGTACAGCGAGCTCGGGGCCGTCGAATGCGTTGGGCTCGTCTGGCTGCTGCCGCCGTGCGCGGGGCTTTTGGGGGGCACGGGAGGGCGGTAGGAGCCGCGGATCGTGGCGCCGATGGCGATTGCGATTGTACCGCTTGTTATTGTTGTCATGCCGCCCTTGGTGTCGGTGCCTGGTGGGATGCCGTTGACGGCTTGTGTCCTCTTTCGCTGGGCTCGGGAGAAGAGGGGGCGGAGAGTTGGTGCTGAGGCGCAGAGGATGCCGATGTGGACTTCGACCATGCTCCAAAGGTTGATGGGGACGATCTCGAAGAAGGGGTCTTTGGACCGGGTGTAGATGTTGAGGAATTGGAGACGGAAGCTGGCGGCTGTGATGGTGATGAGGCCGAGACCAAAGACGCCGAAAAGGGCGAATTTCTCCTTCGCAGGGCGGGGAATGGAAATGACGAGTTTCATTGGGAGGAAAAGAATCCAAACGTCGGTTACGATGTGGAAGATGGAGGCAACTATTACAGTGTTAGTCTGGCTCCATAAAGGCGATTGGGGAGACTGACAGTGGAACAAGATGGTGGTGTTGATACATCTGCCTTTCACTTTCCCCGTGAGATCCCACGTCTTCTCTATCGGAACGCACTGGGCGATCGTGGCAAAGGTGAGAGCGACATGGAAAAGAACAACCACGACCAATGTTATTTTCGTCAACCTTTCGAAGGTGGGGCGAACCGCTATTCGTAGATAGAAGCACAAGATGGAGACTTTGGTGAGTGTTAGGACCAGCTTATAGGTGATTACCAAAGACACCGTGACCTACATACTGAGTTAGTGCGTTGAACTCAATTGGAACGGTTACATAGCTCCCACCTTGATGATCCCAACCATGTCAGATGGAGAAAGGTTCATCCCACTGAATCCAGCATTGAACGCTTTCACCGCAATGATCACTTCCAACGCGTACCCGAATGCGAAGAACTGGAAGCCGGACTTAGATCAATCGTGACCGCGGGATGCGTTTTACTCACCAATGCTGCTATCATGGCCCAGTCATCGGCCCACATGTTCCCCACGACGTAGGCGCGCGTGAACACTCGCAGAGCGACCGCAACCGCTATCAAATGAGTGATCAGCATCATTTACTTCAGTTCCATTGGCGGCTAGCATACCTCCCACGAGCGTCATCGCGACCGTCACGGCAATCAAGGTGTTCTGGCGCGCCACGATTGCCGCCGGCGCATACTTTGGATTCGTTGGGTCCATGGCGACTGTAGAGGTCCTCCTACCAGGCGGACAGTAGCGAACGGACAAGCAAAAGGAATGACTTCTTTGAACGAAAGTGATGTTTGCACATTGAATCGCCCAGAGAAACGAGCTCCAGCACAAGGCATGGATCCACGATGGAAGACCCAAGAGTCACGCCGAGGGCATGGACTGGCATTATACTTCGCATCAATCACATAATTCGATGGCTCAGGAGTCAGCGCCCATTTTGCGGCACGACTCTTCGTCTGGTAGCGGTCCGCTCTCGATCAAACTGTCCGGCCTGGGTCGCTATACCGTATGGAGAGGCGGACCTAGGCGGGCCTGAGGATAAGGTTGACCGGACCCGTGGGAAGAAGGTCCGGGCGGAATGGTGCGCAGAGTTTGGCTGGATCACTTGCATATTCACAAACGCGAGACCCTTCAAGTGCTGGGGAGTTGCTGGTAAGCCACGAGGGGTGCAATCCAAGGAGTCGAGGTGAGGGTTGGGAGGTTAGAGGTTTGGTTTCAGCGAGGGTGTACGCTTGGCGGAGTGAAGGCGCTAGGACGAATCAGGGGTAGATTCTTACACTCCTTCGACAGCCTATATAGGATGGGTAGAACCATATTATGGCCATTGTCAATGCTTGTATTGCGGAACAAACATTGGCATGACGAGGGACAAGAAGGAGGGTGTGGAGATTGCGTGTGCTGCAGACGCCGCCGTGCAATCGGGCCAAGGGCTCAGGAGTGCTCTCCATGGTAGGGCAGACAACGATATCCGTGAGACCAGCGAGCAAATCTTTGTGCATCATGCGTTGCAACAAATCAAAACAGTTACCAGTAGGATATTCGATGTTGTGGATGTACTTCAGGGTTGTGTAATGGACGGCCTTCGCGCGGCATTCAGCTTTACAGAGGGGGCAATTACAGTACAAAGTACCGCGAGGAGACGCCCTCAATTGCCTCCTCCTGTTCCACGGACGGCTCAGGAAGCATACCACATTCCGGAGGAACGAAGTCTCCTGAACAGTCCCATTCAGCGTTATCCCTTTGCGGGCCGCTGGACCTTGACATTAGTCAGGAGACATCAAGGCAGGCTCGCTGTCGACTGTACATGCGGTGGAGGAGGGATAGACAAACAGCAGCCAGGCCAAACGGATATCACAAGTGGTCTTCCGTATGTGTTGTATACATTCTGGTTATCTGCGAAGTTTGGATGACGTGGGACAGACGGATGTCCGGCGTCCAAGAGATCCACCATGAAGCGTGGCAGTGCAGGGCGTGCGGCGGTGCGCTTTCTTGGCGGGTTGTCGTGGCATTCTTTTGTTATGTACGGAGTATGGAGTATGCACACAGCCAGAGGCCTAGGGATGAACGCAAGCACATGGAAATCCATCCCTGATTTATTGTTGTTGGTATCTATCAAGAATCCAGAATGACTTGGAGAGAGTATAGCAATGTACAAGGGAATTAGAGTAGATTTGTTCATCGTCGATCACAGCTTCCCAAGGGTTCAAAGGTCTACTATATATGGTTTGGGCTGCGACCGCCGACCAGTGGCTCGATGCGGACGAGTTGCGCATCCGTCTGCGGCATTTTCCTTTGCTCTTGTTGATTGCTCGTTGACCGTGGAAGCACATTCAAAGGTAGATTAGCAGACCCTGACACAATGACGACGAAACTTGCTTATACACAGAAACATGGCCAGTAGTCCGATGACGACTTTGGCGCAGTACCGTGTACCAGGCGGAGCCCTGGCATCCTGGCCAGTCGTGTGTGTACACAGTATTGGAATCCGGTGCACTGGCGGCAGTTTGATGAAGCTGAATCAGAGAGAAATGAGCTTTGTGCCGCAGTGGGCTCAGCAACTCACATATCTGTCCAAAGGGGGCACCTCACTGACCTCAGCTCCTATAATTGGACCTACTGTGGCTGTTTCTCGTGAAGTCGTATTTTTTTTTTTCTAAATTCTTCCTATTCACCATCGCGAACCTCACCATCCGTCAACGTCCGAGACCCAGAGCACCACCAGACACCCTAACGGTAACTCCACACTTGCGCGGACGACTTATCTAGTGCTTTCTTCGTCCATTGAGGGCACGCGAGCGGCAAGATCCGTACGCGGACGTGAACGCGCCATATTCAGCCCTTTCTGTTGAGCTGTTGAGCTAATACTGGCCCCCTCTCCTTCTCTGCGCGCAACCTTTCCCTCAGGCATCGACCTTCCAATCCCCTCCAGCAGTGACATAGGGATTCGCGTCCATCGACCATCGTCGCATGCATTGAAGATCCAATCCAAGCCATCGATTCGATAGCTTGGCTACGTCGTCGCCCAGGAAAAACAAGGACAGCCTGCCAGCTGCCAGCTGCCACTGCCACCTCCCGCTGCGGGCCCGCAGCCGCGCACCGCCGCCGCCCCCTCCTCCACCATGCAGCGCCCGTCCTTGAAATCGAAGCTCTCCCTCAATGCCCGCTTCAAACCTTCCTCCTCCAACCCCCCCTCCTCCTCGTCTACAGCCGTCAACGAGATCCGCAATACAAGCCCAAAGCGAACCATGGCCGAATTGAAGCCTGCACTCATTCTCAAGGCCCATGTTCTCAAGGTGCGCAGCTACATACCTACCTCCGCAGCCCGCCCTAGCTCGCCATCCAAGCTAACAGCACATGTTGCAGGGCAGGAACTTGGCTGCAAAGGACCGATCAGGCACCTCTGATCCTGTACGTACCCATCCAAGCTTCATTCCTCTATCCCAAGTCCAAGAGCACAATCCATCGAACGCGCGGCTAACTGCTGGCCCTATAGTACCTAGTCCTCACGCTCGGCGACGCCAAAGAAGCAACCCCCACCATAAACAAAACATTGAACCCGGAATGGAACCAGGTGTTGGAGTTTCCCATAATGGGTCAACAGACCACTCTCCTTCTCGAGGCGTGCTGCTGGGACAAGGACCGCTTCGGCAAGGACTACATGGGCGAGTTTGACGTCATAATCGAGGATGTCTTCCAGAACGGAAGTCCCGTCCAGGAACCCCGATGGTACCCGCTGGAGAGCAGACGCACCGGAAGGAAGAAGGCCGTCGTCACCGGCGAGATCCAGATCCAATTCTCTCTCGTCGACCCTTCGAACCCCTCTGCAACCCCTGAGCAGATCATGCAGAAGTTCCTGAGCCTGACGGCCACGACCCCAAGTCCAGACGAGGAAGACGAGGATTCGCTGCTTCGGATGGAAAGCGGAGAGAATGAGGACCAGGAAGAGGAGGAGGAGAGCTCGGATGAGGCCCAGGATGAGGCGCACAAGGCCGAGAAGACCGAAAAGCGACGGAGGAAGCTCCGGCTAGCCAAGTTGAAGAGGAAGGCTAAACAGCGGGCATACGAATTCTCAGACAAGACCGAAGTCGCCGGCGTTCTCTTCCTGGAGATTTTGAAGATCACCGATCTTCCCCCTGAGCGTAACAGTAAGTCCCCCCTCGGCCTCGCGAAAATAAGTCTGACCACACCAAGTGACACGCACATCTTTCGACATGGATCCCTTCGTCGTCACATCGCTAGGCAAAAAGACATACAGGACGAGGGTGATCAACCACAACCTCAATCCCGTATTCGAAGAGAAGCTCGTCTTTCAGGTGCTGCAGCACGAGAAGAACTATTCCGTGAACTTCACAGTCATGGACCGGGACAAGTTTTCTGGCAACGATTATATCGGCATGGTCAACTTCCCCCTCGAGAAGGCGGTTTCGGTAGCCCCTGAAGCGGATCCGGCCACTGGCTTGTACAAACTCCCTGATCCCCAGGATAACTCACCCGTGCCCGAAGCCAAACGATCTCGCTTCCGCCTTCCCATGTCACGCTCATCCTCCAGCCACAGTCTGAGTCGCTTAAAGCCTGGGTTGAAGAAGCAGAGTTCGTCGGCCTCCCTTTCTGCCAGTAGCAAGGAGTCCAATGCTAGTCTACCACCCCCTCCTACGAGCGCCCCCGCCGCCCCCTCTGCGGAGAGCGGTGGAAACCCTTCGCCTCTCCCTGCAATCAATGTGGATCCTTCCGTAGTGGATGATCAAGACTTGAAGAGCTATACCCTTCCTATTGACATGAAGAACAAGGATCGGTGGGAAGCGAAGCACAGCCCCACCCTCTACATCAGGGCCAAATATCTTCCTTATAAGGCTTTGAGACAGCAGTTCTGGAGGGCTATGCTCAGACATTACGACGCCGACGACAGCGGTCTCCTCGATAAAGTGGAGATCACCACCATGTTGGACAACCTTGGCTCAACCTTGCACGAGTCTACGATTGATGGCTTCTTCAAGAGGTTCTTGGCGGAGAATAACAACGAAGAAATTTTGACTTTTGATCAAGCGGTGATCTGTCTAGAAGACCAGCTGCAGAGTACCGAACGCTTGTCCCAAAAGTCGTCTTGCAATCGGGCGGCGCCGTCGAGCAGTGATCTCACAAGTTCCACTTCGGGGAGCATGACTCCTTCGTTGACCTCGGAAACGCCGACTCCGCTCAATCATGACCCTACCTCTACGGCTATCCCGACCCTTCCGGTGGAGACTTTAGGGCAGGAAGGCGAAGAGGGCGATGCACTATACACCCCAGACGACTTGGGAGACGAAAAAGGAGAGGAGCACGTGATTGAGATTCGGGAATGCCCCATCTGCCACCAGCCTCGATTGAACAAGAAGTCCGACTCGGACATCATCACCCACGTCGCAACCTGCGCCAGCCAGGATTGGCGGCAGGTCAATAACATCGTCATGGCGGGCTTTGTTACCTCTAGCCAGGCCCAGAGGAAATGGTACTCAAAGGTGGTCAACCACATCTCGTACGGCGGGTACAAGCTGGGTGCCAATTCAGCCAACATTCTCGTCCAAGATCGTATTACTGGCCAGATCAATGAAGAGAGGATGAGTATGTACGTCCGTCTGGGCATTCGTCTGCTTTACAAAGGCTTGAAGGCGAACAACATGGAGAAGAAGAGAAGTGAGCACATGCCTATTGAAATGCCCAGGGATATGCTAACCATCACTAGTTCGCAAGCTACTCCGCTCCCTCAGCTTCAAGCAGGGTAGGAAGTACGACGACCCAGCTTCAGCTGCCGAAATCCCCGGCTTCATCGCTTTCCATCAACTGGATATGTCTGAAGTCCTCCTTGCCACAAACGAGTTCAAGACGTTCAATGAATTCTTCTACCGCGCACTGAAACCAGGTGCCCGCCCATGCTCCGCCCCAGATGACCCCAGGGTTGTCGTCTCTCCTGCCGATTGTCGCTCGGTTGTTTTCAACCAAATCGAGACAGCGCAGGCTATCTGGGTTAAGGGGCGCGAGTTCACCCTGCAGCGCCTTCTCGGTGACGCTTATCCCGAGGATGCGAAGCGGTATGTGGGGGGCTCCCTAGGTATCTTCCGTCTTGCGCCTCAAGATTACCACCGATTCCACATTCCCGTAGACGGTGTGATGGGTGAGCCCAAAACCATCGAGGGAGAGTATTACACGGTCAATCCGATGGCGATTCGGTCGGCTCTTGACGTGTACGGCGAAAACGTGCGCGTGCTGGTTCCCATTGATTCCGTAACTCATGGCCGAGTAATGGTCGTCTGTGTCGGTGCAATGATGGTTGGCAGCACTGTCATCACGCGCAAGGCAGGGGATGAGGTCAAGAGGGCCGAGGAGCTTGGCTACTTCAAGTTTGGCGGCAGCACTCTGCTGCTCCTGTTCGAGCCCGGCCGGATGAAGTTTGACGACGATCTTGTTGAAAACTCCAAGACATCGTTGGAGACTCTTGTAAGTGAATACCCAAAAAGTCTGAGAAAGTCCTGCTAACGTTGCTAGATTCGCGTGGGTATGTCTATTGGTCACAGTCCAGAAAGGCCGGCACACGTGCCCGACATGCGCAAGGAGAATCCAACTATGGAGGAGAAGCAAGATGCCAAACGCCGCATTGAAGGTTCCTTGGCCCCAGCGGGTGTTCAGGGTCCTATGATGGGCGCGGGAATGTGATGTCTTTGATCAATGAGCATACGCGTAGAGCGCAGAGGCCCTATTCAACTTGCGGCGGCTCTTGATCGGATTCTTTTGAAATTCTACCATTATGTATGACATCAAGCGATTGGAGTGCATGGAGCGAAAGCATACTGGAAGGCGGCTTGGGGGGCTGCTCTCCTTGGCGTTGTTTGAATTTAGCGTTTTTGTGCATGAGCATATACACGGCCAATTTTGTTCCATTTTCTGATTGCACGTCTCTGTTACGTTGAAAACGACATTTTCCCTGCCAGCCCCATCTTTCTACGTGTAGGTGAAGTCATGTGCTAAGCCGAAAACGGAAATGGCGCGCTTAGTCAGGGAGTTTGTTTTGGTTCCGAGCAACAACTCAGGAACCTGCACCCAACAAGCATCGCCAACTCCCACCCGCCTTCCGTCCCCCGCAACAGTCCGCCCACCGCCCCGACTAAGCCAGCTATTCGCATTATCGCCAATCACTACCTATCGCACGCCTCCGCCGTATTCCAAACATATCCCCCCGCCCGCGCCGTGTCAACAAAACCCCCCGAGCATCGTCAGTCGTCGCGCCTCCCATGCACGCGCTTCACCCCCCGTCCACGAAATCGCCCGCATAGCAACCGAACCCATGACTGCGATTATCGCGAGACTTCCTCTGCAAACGCTACCCACGGCTATGAATCGCTCCACCACGCGAAGGAGAAGCCGAGACCACGCTTTTGGGGATGAGGATGCGCCCGCTGCGAAGAGAGCGAAGGCGGAGGGGAATGGAGGAGGGAGGAGGGCGAATGGAGCTGGGAAGGCTGGCTCAAAAGCTGGTATGTTTCCCTGGAAGCTGAGACCCTAGCGAGATTTGCGGTCGGGCAGAGTGCTCGTGCTAGAATACCAGGCAATCTGAGCGGGGATGGAGGAGGATTGAAGCGCTAACAATGTTCCCAGCGTCGTATAATGAGGACGCCGACGGTTTCCAATTCACGCGCCGCACATCGCGGAGGATAACGAGGGCACATCCCACGCCCGAACCTACACCGGAAGAGCCCGCGAGACCCGCTCCAGCGCCAGGGCGCCGGAAGAAATCGCCCACCGCACCAGAAGGAGAAGCGCAGGAGTCAGGATCAAAGAGGACACGGCGATCGGCGCGGCTATCTGGCGACAGCGACAATGTGGAGCCGACGAAGCCAGTCGCAAAGGCCGCGAAGAAGAGCGCAACGACGGAGAGGAGGAAAAAGGAGGGTACTCCTGGTGTTGTGCAAAAAGAGACAACAGATGCGGCGCCGGTGGCTAAGACCCCTAGGCATGGGAATCTGCATGTTGCAAAGAAGCGCGATGGCGGTGCGACGAAGATTATGCTTCCGTTTGCGGATACGCCCGTTATCGCGCGTAATAAGGAGATGCGGAAGGCGAGCAATGAGGCGCATCGGAGGAGCAGTACGGGGTTAAGAGGAAGAAGAGCGAGTTCGTTGATTGATAGCGGCTTGTCGATAGGTGAGTGGGGTGGAGTCCAAGAACTACTTGAGCTCTATACTGCAGGTCGTGGTGGATGCGCTGGAATTCTGGCTGACGTATTGAAGCACTACCGCATTCCGCGGTCGAAACCAGCGATTTTTACAAGTACATTGAGGATGGTCTCATGGAGCAGCGTCGGATGGCGCAATTGTTGAGTTGGTGTAGCTCAAGAGCGCTGCTTGAGAAGCCGTCCGGCGATGTGAAGGATGGGAATGCCATCATGGCCGGTACGTCTCCGTTTCGTAGAGATTGGGTCCAATACTAACGGAACTTTCAGCGCGGGCTATGCAAGAAGAACTCATGATCGAGTTCGGCAGCAAACCGGAGCTTTCAAACTGGTTCGACAGGGTACGTGGCGCAATCTCGTTATGTCTTTTTTTGAAATATTCTTACATTTCGTTTTCCAGGAGGAAACTGTGCCAACTCCTGTGGTGAAGAAACCGAACCCCGTCAACGAACGTAACCAAGCTACATTGAAGGAGCTGGAAGAGGAAGTACAACGGTATGAACTCCTGGGATATCGCTGTAGAGTTATTGAACTGACCGTTGTATCCAGGCTCGAGGCGGAACTAGCAGCATGGGAAGCAATATCTTCATCATCCGCACAAGCGCCAGCACCACCTCCGTCAATACCCTCACCCGTCCCAACCCTATCCGATATCGACGCCTCTCTCCTGGACCCCTCACAAGCCGCCATCCTCTCCACACTACAATCCCAATCCACGCCATCTGAACCCGCACAACCCTCGTCCGCCACCTTCACCTTCACGACCCCAGAAGCCCTCGGAACTCATCTATCCAAACTTTCCCTCTCCCTGGAACCCAACATCGATCTCCTCGCAGACGGTCTGCACAAGGTGGAGCAGTACCGAATGACGGCCGAACGCGTCGCAGACCGTGTATTAGGCACCGCCGCACGGAGACTGGAAGAGAGGGATAAAGAGGGCAAGGAGAAGGCGGGGAGTGAGGGCATCGGCATCGGCGATGTGCTCAAGGGCCTTGCGGGGGTGCTTAATGAATGAGAGATGCATGCACGTTGGGCAAGACAGCCGTGTCCTTCCCTCTCTACGAATCCAGAAATGATATATACGGCGTACGTAATTTTCCTGTGGACTTCTTCCCTTTTTTCTTCT
Source organism: Westerdykella sp. P71 (assembly GCA_019022765.1). Taxonomy (NCBI): domain Eukaryota; kingdom Fungi; phylum Ascomycota; class Dothideomycetes; order Pleosporales; family Sporormiaceae; genus Westerdykella; species Westerdykella sp. P71. The sequence continues at coordinate 36,347 of JAFHBW010000171.1, read as the reverse complement.
TTCGATACCCCGCGCTGTGTGGTTGGTGCGGCATTTGGTGCGGTCTCAAACTTCACTTACGGGTGGCTGCGTTGTGCATTTGGAAGGTGTTCTTCGGTCTTATGAGTTTTTCATGGCTTGGGGCCTTTCGTTACGCACCGAGGATTATTACTAGAATGCAAGGAGGGACATCCATATGGGGTTTGGGTGGAGGACGTGGGGAATACGGAGCTTCTTGTCGATAAGGTGCCTATGAGTGTCGAGTAGAGGAATTTGAGTTGGTTGATCAGTGAGTCTTTTGACCCCTTAAGTGTCTTCGTTCAAAATGCTTTGTTACGTATGCTGTACATGTTTCCAGTGTCGTCCCTGGTATATTCAAAGAGTCTCGTCTTTTTCATCTATCCTCCAAAAATCGCCCGAATGATTGATTCATACGCCATGTTCTCCAATAGAACGACCACTTCCACCGTCTCAACTCACCAACCCCTTCACAGCCTCGCCGCTCAAACCCCCAACTTTCGTCTTCGACGCAGGCCTCTGTCTCTGCTGCCCCGTCCTCCCCGCAGCCTTCCCCTGGGTCGACTTCCCCGCAGCCGTCGAACCCGAACCAGCAGCAGCAGCAGCTCTCTTCTTGCCCAGTCCACTCGCCGCCCCCTTACTCGACCCAACACCAGCACTGCTCCGGGGTTGACTCTCCACAGCAGCCTCCGCCTCAATATTCCTCACCGCGCGCGAGATCGCCATACTGTACCCACCAAACCACTCCCCCCACGACTGCTTCCCCGTCTCATCCAGCCTCTCCCTCGTCAGCGCTGCTGACGAACTCTGCCGTGGTCGCTGCCGCTGCCTTCGCGGAGCATTCTCTCCGCCGATCTCCGCCTCCATAGCAGCGGCATTCCTCGCGCGTCTCTGCTCCAGGAAACTCCTCGCTACGTTTTGCGCTGCGGACACCCCGCTCTGGATGTTCCGCACGTCGTCCATGGAAACGGTCGCGGGGAGCGGAATCCGGTAGCTGCCGGTTAGCGTGACTTGTCTGTTGTCGGCTGCGGTTGTGTTGGGGGGACGGCGGCGGTCTTGCACGCCTGGGGAGGAGGTGCGGGGGATGTCTTCGATCAAGTCCTCGTCGTCCGCTTCGAGACGGTGGCTGCGTCGTTGTTGGTGCCGGGGCCGTTGGCGATGGTAGGATTCGAGGTCCCGGCGCGCGAGGGCGAGTTCCCCTTCTAGGCGGACAAGCTCTTCGTTTCCCTGCTCGTCTTCGGCTTCCCCTGCGTCTTCATCCCCAGCACGTCTATCAGCGCCATCCTCGCCGTCCTCGTCGAACACCTCCACCACCTTGTCCCTCTCCTCTGCGGTGGTCGTCCCTGCGACTACACTAGGACCCGTCTGCGCATTCGACGAGCTCTTCCTCTTGCCGCGACGGCGTGGTGAGCGTACTCTCCGACCTGTATGACCGGCTTTGTAGAGCTCTTCGACTTTGGCTTCGAGGCCGCGGACGCGGGATTTGAGGGCTTCGAGTTCGGTCGTTGTTGAGGTTGACGGTACTGCGACGTCCTTGCTTGGAGTGGATGAGGGCTGGGCTGGCGTTTCTCTGGATATGGAAGAAGTTGGGTCTTTGTTTAGTTTCCTGGGCCGTCGGCGAGGGCGGTTGGGTCCTCCGGGTGTGTTGGTCTTCGCAGCGGGATCTTCGTTGCTGCTATCTGTAGCTCCCTGCTTTGTTGTAATCATGTTTGCTTTATTGGTGCTCTGCAGTTGCGGCCCTTGACCCAGCATGACTCCGCCCGCGGAGCCTGGTCTTCCGGCCGACATTGTGTTTCCCGTCTCTTTGGCTCTCGTACGTGCCCTCTGTGTCTGCTGTTGTGTTGATGACGTCGTTTTCGGGCCTGGAGACTGTGACTTAGTTGATGGCATTACGTTTTCTGAAAGTCACCGAATGCAAAAGAGGATGCACAAAATGAAAAGCGACGCAGATATGCAAAGTCTTTGGAGAACGAGAAGGATAGAGATGTCTCAACTGCTGTGGGTTAACCTGTTATGGAGTTGTACGGAATTGACGTATGAGGCGGGAGCATTCCGACCAATCCCGACCAGGGTCCAGACTAGGCCGTGTGGGCCAGGATCCCCCGTACTGTGAACATTCAAGACCTTGAAGGAGCTCAGTCTTTATGAGAACGCAGGTTGAGGTCTCAAACACTTCCAGGACGTCAAGAATGCAGAACCAGACAGTACATCCCACCGCACATTCACACATGACATAGCGCGGAGAGGCGAGCAAGCGCATGCAATCGTTCCAATCAAGCAAGCACACGTCAAGAAGCATAAAGACATGATCCACTTTGCATTCTAGATACACTTTTGCACGAAGCAAAATATGTGCGGTCCCATCTACTTCACCACCAAACTTCCCTGTAAATTCGTCTTCGGAGGTATGACCCACGGAACCTCCAGCCACTCCGCCACGGTAGAGAGGAGAGAGAATCTAGGAGAAGGCCAGCCAAACCGAAGAATGGAGAGGGGAAAGAATAACTTTTGATGAGGAGGTACATGTTCGGGAAGAAGGGACCAGTGTGGATGACGAAGGACGCAACAGGAAGGAAAGTAAAGGAATATGAGGTAGGTCCGGACAGAATACCAGCATCCTGGGAACCCGGAAAGAGATCTCCTAACCAAGCCGAAGTCTACCTCACGCCTTGCACTCGGAACAACATTACTCGGAAGCCCTCGTAAGGATGTCGTGTGCAGCCATGATACTGCCATTAAGGAGAGAGGGGCATGTCATGTCATTGAAAACATAAGCGTCCAGAACGAAACCCAATATGTCACACTGCGCCGGGCTTTTGCGCAACGGATTGAGCATCCATGATATGCCAGGAAGAGATGGAAAACAGCCAAGAGCCCTCACGTGTGGATATGGACCCTTTTTATGAGGCAATCGCGCGGCCTCGTCCCTTGTACTTGTTGCTCTTCGCCGGGACCGTACTCCATCCATCCTCCTCGAGGTTTTCGGTCGTGGATCCAGCAGGAGCAGCAGGGGTATCATTAGACTTCCGCCTCCAGGAACCCTCGGCCTTGCTAGGTTCCCGCACAACTTCTTTCGGCTTGATCGCCTTATCTTCGACGATGGTGCCATTTGCAGCTGCGTCGACTGGTGCATCTCCTTCCGTGGGTTCAGCTCCCTCATCTCCAGCGCGACGGAGGATCTCATAGTTGCGAGTGGCGGGCTTCTCTTCGCTACTTGCTTCCTTCGATTTCTCGGTTGTCGGGGTGGCTGGTGCAGCGCCCTTCTCCTTTGCTGCAGTCTTCTCAGCAAGCTCTTTGGCCTTCTTCTCCTCGCGAGCCTTCTCTTCCGCCTCCCTCTTCGCCTTAAGAGCGGCTTGTCGCTTTTCTTCGACCTCACGTTCGCGTGCAGCAGTGTCGATGGGGCGGGCGGCGCCGAAGGGGTTCGACTTCGAGTCGGACGTGGAGGAGACAGGAGCAGGTTCAGCTTCCGAGACCGTTCGCTTCTGGAGGTTCAACTTGGGACGAGTAGCCGGGGCCGCGTGCTGCGGGACAGGGGACGAAGGGACGCTAGTCTCAGGAGTGCCAGAGGGAGACTTAGCAGGTGCTTCCGGTCGCATCCTCGCCCGCCACTGATTATCGAGCTCGGCGGCTGTGGGCTGGCGTTCGTGGACAGGACGCTCCTGGAATTCGCGGCGGGGAGGGCGGGAACCATCCTGAGACCGACCCTCACCCCAAGCTGGGGATCGCCTGCGCTCGACGAAAGGTCCGTCGTGGCTTCGCTGACGGCCACCCTCACGGAAGGATCCGGTGCCCGGCACCGGCGAGAGAGGGCCCTTGCGCTCCCAGTTACCAAAGTCTCGAACCTTGCCATCATTCTCGAAGCCCCCGCGTCTCCGTCCTCCAGCCTCGCTGCCTGCCTCAGATCGGTCTTCGAAACCGCCGCGATAGCCACCGCGGTCGGAAGGACGACGTCCTGGGAGATCAGGGAGAGGACCCTTCCGAGTCCAGTCCGACATATCCTTCTGTTCCGGACGATCTTTCGCTGTTTGACTGTCAATTGGGTAGCCTCAGACTAGGTGAAGGACACGTACGAGGCTCAGCAACGCTCACGCGGATATTTCTACCCTGGAACTGCGTGCCTGACAGAGTCAAAGCCTTCTTCAAACCATCGAGAGTCGCAAACTCGACGTAACCGAAGCCTTTCGGCTTCCTCTCGAGCTTATCCTCCACAATGCGGACGCTGGTGACCTCGCAGCCAGCGAAGAAGTCGTTCACATCACCTTCAGTGGCATCGAACGACAAGTTTCCGAGATGGGCAGTATAGGGAGGACGGGTTGGGAGCGGCAGCTCCTCACGAGGCTGGATCGCGAAACCGCGCTCGTTGCGCTCTGAGGGTACGTATCAGCACCCAAAATCCTGAAATGCGCGAATCGACATACCGTATCCACGGTCACCTCCAAACCCTCCACCAGAGCCGAATCCACGCCTCTCCGAGCCATAAGCGGTGCTGGCGGCTAGGTCAAAAGTCAGCACCGGTTGCCTTGTAATACCTCCCACGTCGGCGTGAGGGAGCAGGATACACACCTGGTCCGCCTATACAAAATTAGTTGATCGTCCAGACAAAGTGGTGAACAGGTAACTCACTGCCTACGGGCATGTCTTCCATCTCATCGGCCCAAGATCCGAGAGCTGTCCTCCGGTCAGTTCCATAGCCCCGCATGTGAGGGATGTGGTGGCGTCGTACATTGATCGGCCATGAAGTCCCCCAGGGACATCTTCTGCTGTTTTTTCGGAGCTGCGAAGGCACAAAGTTAGCCGTGGGCACCCTTAATAAACGCTGGAGCATGCAGAGGGTGCGTTGTGCGCCCCCCACAGAACGGATGAGGTTGCGTACCCATGATTGCGAGACGCGGTCAACGCGCTGTCCGGGAACTGCGCTCTGACTGTGTAGGTACTGAGAGCGAAAAGGGCCCTCCGTGAATCGATTGTGTGTGAGTGAGTATCTGTCGGTGGTGGGTGGGCGGCTGTAGAACGGCGACCCGAGCGTCGAGGAAAAAGTGGATGCCAGGCGTTGAAGTGCGATTTATTCGCTTAGTCATGCCATTTGGCGGATCTTTTGGTGGGCAGTCCACCTGCAATCCATTCGCTGGGGGATCGGCCCTTCAAACCCTCGCCAGCAGTGGACTATCTTCTACATGACGTTGAACAAGCGCACACATGCAAAATATCCGCTAGAAAATCTAAGGCACTCGCAATTACACGAGCCTGGGTCTCCAACAAGATGAATAGGGGCCAGCGGCCTACTAGTGATGAACACATCACGGCTCCGTTGGGCATCATTGGCCAGGGTGCAAAGGTTGGAGCTGCAGCAGGTATGTGTGTATTTCCCATAAATCTTAACATGTTCTCCTTCATCCTCTATGTGGGTCGTCTCCATACTTTGCCTTGTTGAGGGCTGTTCCTTATAGGGGAAGAATTTGTATAGCTGTCACGTGATGAGTTAATTCAGATGAAAGTCCCGTCCGAGATGCTTATATGGATATCCAATAGCATCACGGACCTAGGCTGCTGTGATGGATTGCACTGACTTCTCTTAGCTGTCCCGGGTCTCGCAATAGGCGGCATCTTCGGCACCCTCCGGTCAAACACACCAGTATTCTTCTCCATAGTCTCTGGCTTACAATGGTTCGCCATCGGCACCACCTTCTGGTCCGTCCGTTCCTCTATTCTCGACAATGTCGGAGTGAGGAATTGGTGGAATATGACTCGAGGAGCACCCTTCCTCCCACGTCCCGAGGCTCCCCCTTCAAGAGAAGATAAGGTGCAAGCGAGTACCATCTCCGGCAGCGTGACCGGCGCTGTTCTTGGCTTGGTATTCAGAGGCCCGCGAAACGTCATTCCGGGGACTATCATGTTCACCCTGTTTGGGTATGGAGGCCAAAAGGGCTATGATTGGTTGGAAGATCGTCGTACGAACCGCGCAAAGAAAGTGCAGGAGCTGAAAGAGCAGGGGAAAGAAGAGTTGAATTGGTTGCAGAGGATGGCGCAGAAGAAGTGGAGTCCCATGAGCATATTGACGGATGAGCAGTATGAGGAGATGCTCAATGAGAAGATTTTGGGTGTGGAGGTGGAGATCGCGATGATTGATGATAAGATTAAAGAGTTTAGAGGACAGCAGGAAGAGGCGGCAAAGAAACAGCTGTTGGAGAAGGAACAGACGCAGAACAAGCAATGATCTATCACCCATGGAGGGTATGTACTATATTGTATTTGAGTGTACAGAGGATATAGCATAGCGTGCAGAGTCGAGAAGGGTCCTGCCTAGTTTGCGGTTTCTGGGCACAGTACACTAGGTCTCAAAATCTTCCATAAAGAAAGGCTTATTTTTGGCTATTAGATAACTAGTTTGGGAAGATCAGGCGCATATCAAGAGGAAATTTACAGGCAGACAGCGAATGTATGTACAATTACTACAAGACATAGAGAATATGCGAATGTTGCCATTTTGCCCATGTTAAATTCTACGGGTATCCAATGTATTATCTACCGGCGCCGTTTCCCAAATGCGGAGTTCGTGCTTGCCATTGCTAACAACAAAGAAATGTACATCTCAGAAGAATGCGATCCTACTTCAACAACGCCCTCTTGTAACTTTGATTGCCTTGCCAACATATCATCTCCCATGCCAAATTTGCCCAATAAAACGATTAGGCCCCTTTCGGCTTCCACCACCCAGTCATATCCCAAAGCCAATATTGACCCGTTTGGTCAAAAATTGTCTTTCGAATCTCCTGCTCGATCTTATGGTCGTCGAAATCCATCTTCTGGAACTTCGACAACATCTTGATCACCCTTGGGCTCACGCGATACCAGACACAGAACTCCCTCTGCTTCGGGTTAAGCTCGCCGGTCTTGTTAACGATGAAGCCTGCAGGGCCGCCTTCGACGATGTCGGCGCAGACCTGCAGAACAGGGACGCAGATGGGAATGTGTGGCGCTATGACCAGCGTGTGTGAATCGATAGCAAGAAATCCATTGGGGTCCATTACCGGGAAACTGGGCTCGTATGCGTGCTTTCTCCAGATGTCTTTATCAAGTTTCGGGTAGTGGACCTCCTGGAAGAAGATTTTAATCTTGGGGGTGTCCGGGTCTTGAGCCTGATAGATCTCGTTAAGTATTTCGGCGATGGTGAAGGCGGCGAAGTACTGGAGAATGCACTGCCGATCCCACTTGCCTTGACTTCTCTCAAGGCAGCCCAGACCAAAACAGACGATCTTCTTGATCTGAACGCTGTCCTTCGCGGTGGCTTTGACCTGCTCCTCGAGCATCTCTTTGGCGATTGAGGCGTCCCAGAGTTTCCTTGCCTGAGTAATCTTCCTATCCCATTCCTCGAACGATGGAGCGTCAGTCTTAGGTGCCGAGGTGGGGAAGGAAACAAGATAAGCAGGCAAAGGGACGTGTGCAGAATCCTTTCCTGGCAAGCAACGGCGATTTATAAACTTCAGTTCCTGAACGTTTTCCGTATTGAACTCCGGCTTATAATTAGGAGAGAGTTCAACATAGTTCAGATAGTTGACCTGTACCCGGTAATCCTCTGGGTCATAGTCACCAATCCGATCAGGATTTTCCCAGGCTACACGCATCTCGCCGTTGATATCGGGCAACGTAAGATGGTCGACGTCTTCGGGTTTCCGGCCGTTTCCCCTAAACTTCCCTTCCAAACCGGCTCGCACATTGGCGAGTTTTTGGAGTAAGTCCCTCGTGTAGATGGGGACCTTGTCACGATTTTGTTCTTCGAAGGCCATGAGGTCGACTTCGAAGATTATGCCTTCCTCCTCATGAGTGTAGTCGTCGGCTTCTGTTGGATGTTGCCGACCGAGGGAATGGGAGGCTGAGTGGTGTTTCTCATAGCACGGGAGGGAGGTGTCGAATGGGGATGAGGAAGAATCCAGGTTACTCAATATACTGTACATGTTTCGGAACGAAAAGGTTGCATTACAGTTCTGGTTATGAATAAGGTGTAGTTGCTGAACGAGAGTGAGTTGGAATGAGGGTTTCGTTGCGGGAGTGAATAGGTTATAAAGACTGTGAACGTTGGGTCCCTTTTGTACCACTGGTATTACTGGATACAAAGACATTGTGCGGACCGATCTGTCTGCCTAGTGCGTTTTCCTTGGCAGATTGGTGTGAAAGTGCTTTCACGTGCGCCGCAACTACGCACAAAAATCCCGGCTCTTTAGTCACCGGACCCATCAACCACCCACAACTAAACCCTCATAATACCACACATTGTGTAATTACTGATGGAAAATATATACCATTCCGGAATCTGGAATATAGGTTCTTCCAGCTTGATTTACAAGGATTCTTCCCCGACTATTTTGCTCCAGCAAATGTATATACGCCTCTCAAGGACAGATGCGATTCCTGAAACAGGGAATCTCGTGGAATAATAGACCGGGCCTGTCGTCTGCCCAGTTGACTGTGTTGGAAGGCGCGCGTTTCCTTCACAAGTACCGCCGCATTGTGCGGAGACTGTGTAAGCGCGTACCATTGTACAACCAGGTGTATGGAAGGGTCTTGAAATAGCTCTTAAGTTGCAACAAAGACATTGTGGATCAAGAGCTCTTAAGTTGCAACAAAGACATTGTAGATCATACACTGTAAAGTGCCGTCTCTTCCATCGACAATGAAGACCAGGGCCCGTCGGGGGCAATGAAAACCGATTGGGAAGAATCCAATAATGAATACTCTTTCAAGTGCCTTCCACATTTTTCGACTTCTTCTTGCACCTCCTCTTTGTAAGGTCTTTACCCTTCAAGCTCCTGTACATGGTGGACCTCGAAGGGGGCGCTGGCCTTTGTGGGGTAGGAGTATCCAAAGTTGCCTCCACGACAAGATCCTCGTATTTAAGGTTGGGATGTTTTCTGGATGCCCGATGCAGCTTTCTCTCCTCGTAATCAGTGAGTATTTTTGGCCGGCCAGATCGCGGTAGTGACTCCAGGGTGTGGTGTTGTTTCCATCTCGTCAAGGTGTTCCTGACGGCATTCCGCGAGCAGTGGAACTCCGCCATGAGTTGTGGGATAGTAGCACCACTTTCACGCCTGGAAATAAGGGCGGCGCGTTCGGAGACAGTCATTTCTTTTCCGCGCTTTCGACTCACGGAGATTTCTTGTCCAGAGGAGGGCGCCATGATGGTGATATATTATTGTAATGTTGGAGCGCGTTCCACGCGACGCGTGGGTTGACACTGGTGGTCCGTGCGAGGGTCCCAGACTTATGATTTCGGGGAGTACCTATAGCGAGGCACGCTGTGAACCGCCTGCCCATATTCGAAAACATTCTCCATGCAGTTCATCGCCTTTTTGTTTGGCTGCATCGATTTCCTAGGGACCAGGCGCAGACGTAATCTTTGAGGTCTTCTATCCCCTACACCCGATTCTCGCCTCCCGAATAGGCGGCAATATCTCCGCTTCGGCATGTAAAATGGAGTATACCATGCTTGGTAAGACCAGACATGTGAGTAGTGATGGTGGTCTGCAGCGCAAGACATGCGAGAAGAGCACATGTTATGCAGAATGTGGTAGCTCATGTAACAGAGGAATGTCCCGAAAAATCTAGAAGTAGTCCGTATACCAGTATATAATCAGGCGAATATATTTGTCCGGAGAGCAATGAGACGCTTAGCAAAAGGTTTGATCCAGTTTGAGATCAAACACTATGGACGGGACACTGACTCACCGAGAGTCTTAGTCACCATGTATATATATACCAGGAAGGTAGCATTGTCCAGAAATTTAACACGGCTCACGTGCACAAAATAAGGGATGTCTTTCGAGATCTCTTCGTTCCGATAATTCACCATTAGGTACGCTATTATTCCCAATCCGTCCTAAGGATCTCCTACCAAAGTATTTGTTCTACAGGCCGGGACAACCTTCTATACAAGACCGCAATTGAGTTTATTTCGCCTTCAGAACTCATCTATAGCATGGGTTGATCTAGGCTTCCTAGACTTTTCGTCTTGCGGAGCAGTTATCGTCACTTTGTGATCACTGACCAATGTTGTCCATCGCGGCCGGCTTGAAACCACGGTAAATTATGCGGCTGAGGTTTCAGTCAAAGTTATTATGCGATATACGGGGTGTGGCGTGCTTCCATGAACATTTCCGGTCGCTGGCGCAAAGCCTTCCAACAGCCGCAGGCGGCACGACGAGCCATCACTTCCATATTAGTGTCGTAATATTGGAATTTCCACGGAGAAATTGCCATAGAGATTTCCAAGGACGAGTCAGCTCGGAAGGGCAACACCAATGGTGTATTGACACGGGTAAGGCTGGGTGTTGGCGAGTATGATTCGCCGATTCAGCTTGAGATGCACAAGGCTGAGCACCGGTGAGTACGGTTCAGCCTGGCTGCACCCATAGAAGTGGGATGGTTTTATTCCTAAAATACCATAACAACAAGCCTTGTCCAGTCACGTTCCTAGATTCGTTCGGCGTATGGGCATGCTGTGTATGCTGTGAAACAACAATAGGCTCCCTCAGCGGCAACAGGCAAGTAGGAATACATAGGCCTCCAATCAAGCCGCTCAAGGCTTGCAGAGCGAATCCACGGCACGGTAAATCATTACCATATTATACGAATACGGAACAGTGGCCTTGGAGGCTTTGTAGATGGCAAGTTGGTGATTAATAGGCACCAACACCCGCCCCCAAAAGCCTCGTAAACAGTCCTCGGACAGGTGAAAGTCAGCAACGATGATATACCTGAGAGACGCCGCTCTATTTGTGGTATACCTTCTACTACTCCCCTTGGCCAGCGGAAATGCAAATCCCAGCTCAACAATATCAGGACTCTTTCCGGTCCGTACAACGGGTGGTCACGCCTCAGACCTATGGAACCGGAACTCTACATCTTCGTTCCAGCCCCGCTCCGATCTTCAAGGGTTCGAGTCAATTCCTCACCTATTACTCCGACAACAGTCAGAATGTCCCGACCCCAACGGTCCAACTTGTTCGGCATCGAGATGCTGCCTGAGCACTCAGACTTGCTGCGGAAGCTCGGGTTGCTGCGACAGCGGCAATATTTGCCAGGCCAGCCTGGGCCAGTGCTGCCCATCGGATGCGCAGACATGTGGAGGGACCATGTGTAAAGAGGCTGGGGCTGTTTGTTGCGGGACGTATGCTTGTAAGGCTGGTTCTGTATGCAACCTACTTGCAGAGGGGTGTTGCTATCCTGATGAGGTGAAGTGCTCTGGTGGTTGTGAGTCTAACAGTGTTTTCGGTATGACGAGAGCTGACCTAGTTGAGGCTGTCCGAAAGGCTCGAAATGTGTAGGCAGTGGGTACTGCTCAAGCAGCACCGGAGGTACAAGCGCCGCCACAAGTACTCGCTCCAAGATTCTTCGCAGCTACGGGATGTTACTCTTCATTCAAATGTCTTTCCTCGTTGGCTTAGTACTCTGAATTCAGCCCTTCCATCGCCAATAGTTCTGTAAAGGGAGATCGCTTCAATCCTAGGTCCTATTAATGATGTTCGTTAACAAGGGTTCTGAAGTCTTCGCGTTCCACCCAGGACTAGTATTTGCCGTTAACAATCGCGAAAGGGTCAAACGTTCTTGCGGCGCAGTAGCAAGCCGTCTATGCTGTGTAACGTCGAACTTCAATAGGCGAAAATACATAGGTATTCAATCAAGCCGCTGCGAGCTTTACCTCTTACTTCTTACATGCCGTTCCCATTCCCTTTCTCAACACTGTCCCTAGATCGCCTTCTTTGCAACTGCTTCGACCATGGCATCGAATAACACATTTGAGATCTCGCGCCCGGATCTCCAAAAACTCGAGACCCCTACCCGTGCATCTATTGAAGACGTCAAACTCGTCTCATCATACAACTGGATCGACACACCCCAAGCCACGCCCACAATCGCCGTCCCAGGCAGCCCCGCCCTCTGGAAAGTCCGCCAAAACTCTCGACCCCTAAAGAAAGACTCCGGCCTTTTCTACATCGCCCAAAACGCCGCTCGCCACCCAGAAAGCCCCCTCGAACCGCTCTTCCGCGCATTATACCTTACAAACCCATCCTTCGATATCCGCTCCATCGACGCAGTGACGGACCGCAACAACATCCGGAAACTGCTTTCGTTTATCGATCCCAGCACTTCGCAGGGCGGGCTCGAGGCATTCACGATTTCTATCGAGATGGCGGGGAACACGGCGATATTCTGCCGCGAGGAGACGAAGACGACGGAGTTTATTGGGCCAGGGGAGTTCAGGGGGTTCGGGCATGAGTTTGAGAAGGCGTATACGGTCGATCAGATTGCTGGGAGTACGGGTCATCATAGGATTATTTCGTATCGCTTTGGGGAGATGAGGTTTGTTGTTCGGCATGAGACGGATGGGTATGTTGGCGGCGATGATGCCAGGACGGATTCTTCTTCCAAAGCCAAGGATCAGGATCAGCCACGGGCACAGGAGGGTCTTTCCGGCATGTTGACAGGACTGTCTCTTTCTCCCAAGGCCGATGATTCTTTCATCACTCCTCCTGGCTCCAACCTGCGAATCAAACAAGAAGGTCAAGTAGTCCCCCTGGAATCCACGCTGGAAATCAAAACACGCGTCGCACACAGACCGCTAAACTTCGAGGAGGTCGCGCCGCAGCTATGGGTATCTCAAACGCCCAAGCTCGTGCGAGCGTACCACCAGAAGGGCATGTTCCAGGAAACCGAGGTGGAAGACGTTGCTGATAAGATTAAGAGGTGGGAAGAGCAGAAGAAAGGGGAGTTAAGGAAGTTGGCGGCGCTGATACGCAGGATTATTGAGGTTGTGAAGGACTGTGGAAGGAATGCGGTTCTCAGGTATGATGTGGTGGGGGATAAGTTGGTGATTCGCAAGGTGGAGAGAAAAGGGATGCTGCCGAAGGACTTGTATGCGAAATGGGAGGATGGGGATAATCCTGAAGCAGAGGAAGAGACTGACGCGCCAAATTAGACAGTCAAGGACTCGACGAGGGTCAGGCAGAGTAGAGAGAATATTCACGGGAAGTGCTAAAGGAATCGTGACTGTAGAACAGTAGGTAGGAATAGGCAAAGTGCTTTGTAGGCCTATATTAACCAAGACGGTTATTTGAGGTCTCGATCTATATTGTCCCAATATCCGTATGAATGTTCGGCGGTACGATGAACGTACAGGACTACTGTGATATCTGAAATTTGGGAATATCTGAGATGTGGCTAGAGCGGCAGAAAAGGGGGAACAGCCCTGCCGGATTCCCAAGGGCCGATTCGACGTGGCAGGGGTGGCGAGAAGGTCGACGAATGGAAGCTGGGCAGTGATATCAGCGGTAAAGTCGTGGTGGTGAGAGCCAGCAGAAAGAGGGCAGAAAGAGCTCGAGGCCGTCATAGTGATTGAAGATCGAGGTTTTGTGGTCGATGACGGAGCCCGTTCAGCCACAGGGCGCTAGCGGTCTTGGCGGGACTTAGTGGAAAGCTTGAATTGTGGCGCCAGCTCACCCTGGCAAGTGCAAACAATGGCATTTGGACGACAATAAGAAGAGCAGATATTCATGACAACGGTGGAGGACATCGCGGTATTACGATGGGAGATACTTCGTTGGGCCAGACCACGGTCATGTCTCACAGCATTGTGCCTTTAAGAGTGCTGGAATGAGACTGGCGGGTGTTGTCCCACGAGACGGGCGGACATGGGAAATTTGCAACACCATGGGGAAATTGATCCCGAGCTGTGGCTGAAGGTGGGTGAGCGCGCCATGACGCAACCCTGGAGACGTCCCCGCGGCACATCAATTGCTTCAACAGGGCTGCGGCGCGCATGTCCAAGTTGATGATCCATCATCCAGCAGGATTTTTGGGTCGAATTCAACACGGATTGGGGATCCTCTGGTCGGCATGGACGACCCGTGCGCGATCGATGCCGTGAATACGTCGGCGGCAGCCATAGAGAGCCAGTGCGGAAGCGGGTTGGTAAACCCCAAAGAGACAGCAAAGGGACCAGTTGAACGGCTTTTGCCATGCTTAGACAGGCTCAGACAGGTTCAGATACTTCTTGGCGTTTGGAGCAACGCGAAGCCATGACGTATGCCGTCTGCTTGCATCACCTCCCCCAGCCAGCTGTACCACGGCAACCGCAACTCTCTTCCCATCGAATAAAGCGCCGCCTCCTCCCTCTCCCTCTCCCTTTCTCATACAAGAATCCATCAACACATTCTCCCCCGCACTTACACTAACTACCATCGTCCCTCGAATATCCAAACTCACTACCCGTGCACGCGACCCTCTTACGATCCTCATTGGCACCGACACACAAACACTCCATTTGTTTGCGCTGCTATTGTTTTCCTTTTGAGATACCCCGATACCCTATACCCTGATACCCACTCTCTCTCACCATGTCTGGCTCCGCGGTGAACCGTCCCGTGGACCTGAAGCAGAAGGAGATTGATGTCAAGTAAGTCGTACCCCCATTCCAGTATCAATTGTGTACATTGGGCTAACCGTATCCCAATAGCAACAAGCTGCAGCTCTACGGCATCTACTCTGGTAAGCAAAGAGCGCTCATTGCGCCCCATTGGCGACCCCATCCCGTTACAGCGTGCTAACAATCAACCGCAGCGTTCGCCAATGGCAAGGTTCCCTCAAACAAGCAAATCGATATCGCCCTCAACAGCGCCCTTGCCTCCAAAGCCCTCTCTTCGCCTTCCAAGAAGCTGAGCGCCGACGGCCAGCGTCTCGTGGCTGACCTCAAGGATGTAATTGAGCAGGCCAAGATCCTTCTTCTCACCAAGAATGGCGGCAATCTCCTACAAGACTTCATTTGGCAGACACAGCAAATCACTGGCGCCAACGCGCCCGTGCCTGGCGCGCCCGTCGACAAGGACACGGCGAAGCAGCACGGCAACGAGGCCCTCGAAGGCCTCCGCACCCTCGGCACCCTCATCATCTCCAACGGCCAATTCCGCAAGCTGCTCTCCGACGCTACCATCCTCCTGCGGGACATCGCCGGCGATGCTGCGACGAAGACGGCCAACAAGGTCAACCCTACCGACGAGCAGCTGGCCCAAATCGACCGTCCTGCCGACGACAACACCTGGCACGAGGTTCCCGATCTGTCCAAGGGCAACCTTCAGAGCCAGCTCAAGCAGAACTTGCCCTTCAACAACAAGAAGGAGGCTCAGGGCGAGGCCCAGAACATCGCGGGAGACGTTTCCCAGGCCGCCCACCCCCAGGGTTCCCGCGACCCCACTGATACCGCTCAGCTCGGCGCCAGGGAGCAGCAACAGGGAACCCAGCAAGGTATTGATGCCAGCGCTGGTGTCGACACCGCCAAACAGGCCATCTCCGAGAAGGTCCCAGAGGAGGACAAGGACCGAGCTCGGGAGATTAAGGAGCGTCAGCGCGAGCGCCTGAACGAGTACCTGCGCAGCAAGATGCCCCAGGAGCGCCGTGAGCAGACCATCTGGCGTCTGAAGAAGATGATCGTTGAGATTCAGGGCCACCAAGACTACCAGCAGGCCATTGACACTCTGCTCCGCCTCGCCGAGCAGTACGCAGGCCACTCCAAGGACGTTGCCCTCCAGAGCAAGGGAACGGTCAAAGGTGCGCACGAAGACGATGCGCTCCAGCTAGCGGAGGCTGACCTCAAGGTACGTTAACCAGCTTTCCTCGACGAGAACAAAGATATGCTGACCAATATCAAGACTCTGCTCGAACGCTTCGCCAACAGCACCTCGTTCGATGATCTCATCGATGCCGTCAACCAGGTGTACAGGGACGCTGACCGCGACCCCGAACTCAAGAACTGGTTTAAACAGCTTGATTCTTACATCCGTAGGTGCCTCAAGGAGCAGGGTTACATCATGGACGATGCTGCTACGGAGGAGTGGAACCGCATTTATGACCACGGTAACTACTTGCTTCGTAACCGGTACCGGGGCCACACCGACCGCATTGCCGACGAGTTCAAGTTCCTCGGCCAGCAGTTCGATGAAGAGTAAGTTGATCCGCGGTCCCAATTGGCAAGGGCTTTATTGACAAAGTGCACAGTCCGCAGAACCACAGATTCGCCCAGTCCGTCACCAAGCTGTTCAACGATCTGGGCCAAGACGAGGCTGGAAACACCACGTTCAAGCCCCATCTTGTCAAGGATCTCACAGACGTCATCCTCCCTGCCTTTTTCGAGAACATTAGGTACATTCCTATTCCCCGCATCGAGTACAGCGATCCCATGATCGATGCCGTCGTTGAGAACCTGGTGATTGAAGGCGACAACCTTGCCCCCAATGTTCTCGAATTCGGCTCGGATAACTACTGGCGCTGGGGACGCAAGTCCATCTCCAGCAAGAGCAAGAATAAGGTCATGCTCTCTGCCTCCGGCGTCCAGATGGATCTTCGCGACGTCTCCTACTATGTGAAGCGCAAGCATGGTTTCCCATCCGTCACTGACAAGGGCGTCATGGATGTATTCATGGGTGGAACTGGCTTCAGTTTCAAGGTTGAGATGGAGACCGCCGACCCCAACGACAGGATCCATTACTTCAAGATCAACAAGGTGTCTACCGACATCAAGCACCTCTCCATCAAGCTCAAGAAGAGCAATCACAAGCTCTTGTTCTCTATGTTCAAGCCACTTCTTCTGAAGGTCATGCGCCCTGCCATTCAGCGCGTGCTGGAGAAGCAGATCAAGGACTCCGTCAACCAGCTGGATGGTATTCTCTATGATATCAAGATGGAGGCTGACAAGGCCGCCGAGGATGCGAAGCGCAACCCCGACCCGGAGAACATCCAGAACATCTACCAGCGTTATGCCAACGCTGCCAACCAGCGTCTCATGCAAGGCAAGCAGAAGAAGCAGCAGCTTCAGGAACGCGCCAAGGACACCAAGGTCAACGTTGCCGTCACTCAGCATGACTCCATCTTCAAGAACATCTCCCTCCCTGGAGGTATCAGCACCAAGGCCACCGAGTACAAGGAACTGGCTGCCAAGGGTGACAAGTGGGAGAGCCCGGTGTTCTCCATCGGCTCTGCGAAGGAGTCCACCACCCTCCCCAAGATTGCCAACGTCACACGCAAACCCCATGGGCGTCCTGAAGGTTATGCGCCTGTCGATACCAGCACCACTTCGGGATTCGGACAGCCTGGATATGGTCAGCAGTACGCGGGTGGACCTGGTGGCTATGGCCAGGGAGGTGCCGCTGGGCTCGGTCAGACTGGCGCTGCCGGCCTCGGACAACCCGCCTTGGGTCAAGGCGAGTTCGCCGGCCACGTTGACAGTGCCTTTAATGGAAGCGCTGCTCCTGGGGGCGCTGCTTTCCCAACTGGAACCACTGGAACCGGGGACGCGTACAACACCACCTTGGGCAAGCACAACCCGGTTCTCCAGGGTTCCGTCTAAAATTGGACCATCTGAGATGAGAATGCTTCCTTGAATGGGTTCACGATTTCCTTTTGTTCTTCTCTATGATACCATGCTCGAGTCGTACACACGCGTAAATCGAATTCTGGATCCAGCAGTAGCGAGCGAGAAATGCATTTGCCCGTAATGAGGAGGACAAGGGCTTTGGAGGAGAGGGTTCAGCGAGACTGAGGCTGTATCAGTAAAAGCTGCAGACTTCTAGTAATGAAAAGTCATTTCATATGTGGCTTTTGTTTATTGTGAATCTGTGATGAGGTGTGATGCTAGGTATCTGGCATGAAAAGGCTTCAGTTGGCTTGCAGACAGGGTGTTTGAGAGCATGCAGACAGTCATATCCCATGTTGCATAAGTAATGGCAAGCGGGCTGTTAGCCAAAAAGGTGTCGTTTGACGTAATCATTCAAACCCTATCCACCACCCCACGGTAGAAGAAGCCGGGTATGTCGCTCGCTCAAGAATGCAGAATGCTAAACATGCAGTCGGTACACCAATCCCTTCCCGAGGCCTTCCCTCTCGTCCCATCTCGTCCGCTTTCATCTCATGTCATCCAAGTCCATCTCGTTTTGCATCCTTCCGTCTCCTCTCATCTTCCCCTATCCTTGGAGTTCACCTACCCATCCACACACTCACTCATCCTCATCATACCCCGCCTCCACAGCCGCCCACCCAGCCATCCACCTCCTCCCCTCACCCTCCCCACACGCCCTCAACTCCCTCGCCATCCCTCCCTCCCTCCACCGCCGTACCTTGCAATCATCCCCCACGCTAACCAAAGCGCCGTTACGCGCCCACGTCACGCTCGTGACCTCCGCATCGTGCCCGCGAATCAGCGGCGTACCCGTGTGGCTGTAGATGGGGATGGTGTCGGTGAGCAGGCTGGGTAGGCGAGTGGGTAGGACACCGTTGCGGGAAGAGCTGTGTGTGGAGAAAGGGGGGCGAGTGCCGTTCAAGTGCGTAGGCAGTACGGGCAATCCCTCGTCATCCTCCTCGTCCTCATCCTCACCATCCCCAACCCTCCTCCTCCTCCCCCCCTCCCCCATCAACAACCTCTCATCCGTAGCAAACAGCACAGGACACCCATCCGTGCTCCCCACCGCCAACACCTCCGCACCCCCCGGCCCCGCGCGCCGCAAACTCGCCCTGACGTAGAAACTCCCCGCGTGGAAATTCCCGTGTCGAAACCCGTACAACGGGCCCAGGCCCTCGCGCGGGCGGTCCGAACTCGTCACCCCATGGTGCCGCGTGCTCGCCGAGTGCGCTGGCTCGAGCTCCGGCGCGGAGCCCAGGATCAGGTGGGCTGTGCTGTATGCGTAGACGGTGTTGTCTTTGCTCAGGGCGTAGAGGCGGGATGCGTCGGTGTTGAGGGTCAGGCTGTTGATGGCGAAGTGGCGGTGCCGGGTGTGTGATTCTGGGTGCCGGGTGGTGGAGATGGGGATGGCGGGACCGCGGAAGGAGTAGCGGCCGCGGATGTCCCAGAGTTTGACGCAGGTGGAGGCGTCCGAGGCGGTGAGGAGGAGGTGCTGGCGGCCAGAGGGGAGGAAGGAGAGGGCGGTTACGGAGATGTCGGCGCGGCGGGAGAGGGCGTCGGAGCGGGTGCTGGTGGAGGTGGTGGGGTGGGTGCCTTTGAGGGAGGAGGTGCTGTTGTTTGTGGTGGACGTCGGGAATGCGCTGTCTGCGTGGGCGGCGGCGAGGGTGCGGATGGAACTGGCGTAGGGGGCGTCTCGGCCCCATGCAGAATGGAAGCTGGTGTTCCCGCCTTTACAGCGGAGATCCCAGATTTGAACTGCGCCGTCGCGGCTCGATGTCGCTACGATCTTGTCATCACCCGGTTGGAAACGGACCTGCTTTACGCTGGACTTGTGTTTTGCGAGGACGTGGACGCATTGCTGGGTCCGGGCGTCGAGGATTTGGGCGGTTTGGTCGCCGGATCCGGTGGCGATATATGTGTCGTCGGAGGAGAATTGGACGTCCATGATGGCGTTGGTGTGAGCGCGGAAGGAGAGGTGGGCTCTGGTGAAGTTGGTATCATCGTCGGCGTCCAGGAGGTGGAGCCATCCGTCTTCGTCTCCGACTGCGACCATGGAATTTGCTGGCGGTGGTGTTAGTAGTTGTCAGGTGATGGGAAAGGACGGTCGACTCACTGTTACAGCTGGCGGTGCAGAAAGGGGGTGCCCCTTGAGGCAATTGGTGGAAATCATCGGATGAACTGTAGAAGTCGGCCGTGTAGTCCTGAGCCGTGACACAGTGGTCTCGTATAAAACCACGACCTGTCCCCACAAGTCCACCGAAAGAGCGCTGTAGAGTTCGTGAAGGCCCACCCGAGGTCCTCAGTCGTCTGATGGGAGTGGGATAATGTGGCGGTTCCTCAATGGTGGGTAATTCGTCCTCCTCCATGAGATGGACGGGAGGGGGCGTGATATGTCTAGGCCTCTTCGAGGGAGATGACTGCAGAGGCGAGCTCACAGGAGAGAGATATGCAGCGGCTGCTCTTCGCTTACGACTACTCAGCTGAGGAGTCTGCACATTCTCGTCTGGAACATCGGCGAAGTTGACAGTCTTACGGGGGGTTGTCGTCTTGCGATATGTGCCTTGGGGTGCGCGATTGATGGCGGATCGGGTTATATCTTGCAGCTTGCGGGAAGACTTGGTTCCGCCGGAGGATTGTCTTGAGTTCCGGGGCGTGAAGAAGCGGGTGAAGCGTTTGGGAGTAATAGGCGGCGGTTTCTTGGGCTTCCGACTCCCCATTGTGGACGCAGGTAGTGGTGGTGAGGACGGGGGCAATTCTGATATTCGTTCGTCAACGGCACTTGATATTGGCTCTGACATGGCTCCTGGTCGGGGTTGCCGAGTTCTAGAAATTAGTATGGACGTATGGTTACAGAGGAAAAACAGAAGCAAGAAAACAGCAAGGTCCAGAGGTTTGAATGAAAAGTTGGGTGAGAAGTGGTGCAGCGGAACCCTGGAGGTTGGATTCAAGGTGGGACCGCACGAGCCAAATCGCGAACGCGTCCACGCGCAAAGTGGTTTTCCGCCACACCTGTGGCTGATGCTTCGTTCTCGGTTCGCGCACCCAAGGATGCGTGGTCGTCGGTGATCGGAAAATCTCCATTCTCCGGCCCCGCTTTTTTTTCTGTATGGGCAATGCTTTCGCGGGTCAGAAAATTGCGAACGGGAACCAGCACGCTTCCATACTCTCCACATTCCGCAATGGCTGCCCCCAAGCGGAAGGCCGAGTCGAATACTGGCGCCTCGCCCAAAAAAGAGACTGGCGCACCTGTCGACCGGTCTGCAAAGCGCCAGCGCAAATCCGACGCTGCTGAAACAGGAAAACCAGCGAAAGCCGCAATTGCGAAGCCTGAGAAGGTCCTACCGAAGTCAGTGTTCAAGGACGAAGAGAAAGCGTTTCCAAGAGGTGGTGCTAGCGTTTTGACGCCCTTAGAGCATAAGCAAATTCAGATCAAAGCAAACCAGGATGTTCTTTTTGAGCAGGCCGGCATCAAGAGGACCGTTGACGATGATATGAGCGATGTTGGCTCGGAAGCAGGCTCGGAGCAGGCTGCTAAGACTACAAAGAAGCGGAAGTCGAAGAAGAGCAAGAAGGCGCATGAGGAGGAGAAGGAAAATGTGATCAGAGCAGAATCATTGAGCTTCAAGGTATGCATGGCTTTGTCCGACGAAGGTTTCCTCTAACAGCATGTAGAGGATTGTGCCGGGTATGATCATCTTAGGCCAAGTTTCCGAAATCACCTCCCGCGATCTCGTCCTCGCTCTTCCCAATAACCTCGTCGGGTTCGTACCGATGACAGCTATCTCCGACAAGTTTACCGCGAAGATCGAAAAGCTTCTTGAGGAGGCGGACGCAGATGCTGGGGAAGATGACGAGTCAGATAACTTTGAAGATGTGGATCTGGAGAAGATGTTCAAGATCGGCCAATATCTAAGGGCTTGTGTCACTTCCGCTGTAGACGAAGTTCCTACTGGAGGAACGGGGAAGAAGAGGATAGAATTGTCCATCCAGCCCGCATTGGTCAATCGAGGTCTCGCTAAATCCAGCATCACTGTCAATGGAACCATCCAGGCGTCAGTAATCAGCAACGAGGACCACGGCTTGATCATGGACATGGGTCTCGACGAACCGGAACTCAAAGGTTTTCTCCCCAAAAGTGAGCTTGGCAAAACCGTAGATCATTCCAAAGTCCAGGAGGGAACCGTCTTCTTGTGCACAGTCTCCCGCCTGAACTCTGACGGAAGGATTGTCACACTGTCCGCCGACTACCAGAAAGCAGGCAACCTGAAAAAGCTGCCCCATGTTACAGAAGCTCCCACGATCAACGTCGTCCTCCCGGGAACTGCTGTCGACATGTTGGTGACTGATACCACCCCTACCACTGTAACTGGAAAGATTATGGGAATGCTAGATGCCACAGCGGATGCTGTGCATTCAGGTGCAGCTGACCGAGGGGAAGATATGGCTGAGAAGCATAAGGTCGGATCGAGGGTCAAAGCTAGGGTGCTCTTCACATTGCCTGGCTCGGAACCCAGGAAGGTCGGAGTATCCTTACTGGACCACGTCGTTTCCCTCTCGTCCCGCATGTCCGGCAAGGCAAAAGAAAGCAAAGACCCCCTTAGTGCTCTTCCGATCTCTGGCTTTGTCGAAGAGGCGAAGGTCACGAGGGTGGAGCCTCTGGGCGGTGTCTATCTGGATATTGGCCTGAAAGGCGTCGCAGGGTTTGCCCACATTTCACGTCTATCAGACGAGAAAGTTGACCGGCTTTCGTCGGACTCCGGCGCCTTCAAGGTTGGCTCCAAACATCGGGCTCGCGTGGTAGGATATAATGCCCTCGACGGACTTTTCCAGCTCTCGCTCGAGAAGAAGGTCCTGGAGCAGCCTTTCCTGCGCGTGCAAGATGTCAAAGTGGGCCAGGTTGTCAAGGGCAAGATTGAAAAACTGATCGTGGACAAGAAGGGCCACACGTCTCTTCTCGTCAACCTCGCTGAGGGCATCCGCGGATTGGTCTCGGAGACCCATCTTGCTGATGTTCGACTGCAGCACCCTGAAAGAAAGTTCCGAGAAGGTGCGACAGTGACAGCGCGAGTGCTTTCGGTTGATGTTGAGAAACGTCATGTCAAACTCACGCTCAAGAAGTCTCTGGTCAATTCGGACGTGGAACCGTGGTTAGACTATTCCGCTCTGTCGGTTAACGACAAAGGACCCGGTACGCTTGTGGAGATCAAACCTAATGGTGCTAAAGTCCGCTTTTACGGACCTCTGAAGGCATGGCTGCCTGTCGCTGAAATGAGCGAGGCGTACATTGAGGATGCTACGAAGCACTTCCAGGCCGGCCAAGTAGTAAATGTTCGCATCATCTCCATCGACCCAGAGCGGAGGCGTATGGTTGTCTCTTGTAAGGATCCGGAAGCGGTCGATGCCGACAAGGAAGCAAAATTCAAATCTCTCAACATCGGCGACATCGTCCGCGGCACGGTCCTCGAGAAAACAGACGACATGGCGACCGTGGATATGGGCCATGGTGTTAAGGGACTCCTCAGAATTGGCCACTTGACTGATGGATCTGAAAAGAAAGACAAAGCTACCATGGCACGCCTCCGCGTTGGAGGCCCAGTCGAGGACGTTGTTGTCATCGATAAGCGCAACAAGCAACGGGCTGTTATCCTGTCCAACAAACCTAGTCTTCGCAAAGATGCCCAGAACAAGAAGCTAATCACTAGTTTTGAGGATGTCAAGACCGGTGACAACCTGCACGGTTTCGTTCGCAAGATCATGCCAGACCGGATCTACGTTGAGTTTGGTGGCGGCATTGTTGGATTGTTATTCCAGTCTCAACTTCCCGATGACATGAAGGACCTGCCAGATTTCGGCCTGCGACAGGATCAATCGATCACCGCTCGCGTCAGTCATGTGGATGAAGGCCAAGCTCGATTCTGGCTCTCGATGAGAGCTGATAGTGAAGCCACTGCGAAAGCCGCCACACAGGAAGCCGTCGGAGAAGCAACGGTGAATGCTGTTGATAAGAATGTCAAGTCTACCACGGACCTGCACGTTGGGGACAGCACACAGGTCCGCATCAAGTCCATCAAGAGCACCCAATTGAACGTCCAAGTTGCGGACAATGTGCAGGGAAGAATATCCATTGCGGAAGTCTTTGACAGTTGGGACGATATCAAGGACAAGAGACGCCCATTGGCTCAATTCAAGGCAAATGAAATTCTCCCCGTCAAGGTCCTCGGGCTTCACGATGCGCGCAATCACCGCTTCCTTCCCATTACTCACCGGCAGGGCAAGGTGCCTACCTTCGAGCTCACAGCCAAGAGCAAGGCTGATATTCTGTCGCTCGAGAACATCACTCAAGGCTCTTCTCACATCGCTTTCATCAACAACATTGCCGACCGGTATGTGTGGGTGAATCTATCGGCTAATGTTCGCGGCCGCATCGAGCTTCTAGATCTCTCAGATGATCTTTCTTTGCTTGCAAATGTCGAAGAAAACTTCCCTATCGGTTGTGCTTTGCGAGTACGCGTCAAGGCTGTCGACCCTGAAGCTGGGAGACTGGATTTGACCGCAGCTTCCACGGAGTCTACCAAGCAATTCGAACTGAAAGATCTCAAGGAAGGACTGGTGCTCCCAGCGCGTGTCACAAAGGTCCACGAGTCTTCGATTGTCGTCAAGATCAGCGAGAACATTGCTGGACCTATCTACCTTGAACAGCTCGCTGATGATTACGACAAGGCGAAGCCTAAGAACTATAAGCTTGGCGATATCGTACGGGTTTGCGTGCTGAGCGTGGAC
Organism: Westerdykella sp. P71; assembly: GCA_019022765.1. Taxonomy (NCBI): domain Eukaryota; kingdom Fungi; phylum Ascomycota; class Dothideomycetes; order Pleosporales; family Sporormiaceae; genus Westerdykella; species Westerdykella sp. P71. Next base: position 12,133 of record JAFHBW010000171.1, on the reverse strand, counting down.
CTGCCCAACAAGAAGGTTTGGCTATCAGCCAGGCCGTCCCGCGTGCTTAGCTCATCGCTTCCCATCAAGGATCCCGAGATCAACGACATTTCGCAACTCAAGGTTCACCAGGTGGTTCGTGGTTTTGTCAAGAAGATTGATGCGAAGGGTATCTTCGTTCGTCTCGGACCGCATGTGGATGCTTTCGTCAAGATTTCCAATCTTTCAGACGAGTATATCAAAGATTGGAAGACAGCTTTCCAGGTCGATCAGCTTGTGACTGGAAAAATCATCGCCGCCAATCCGGGTATGCGCAACGCACAGATGACCTTGAAGAAGTCTGTCGTGGAGGGCGAATATGTTCCCCAGCTGGAGTTCAGCGATATGGAAGTCGGCCAGATCGTGACAGCCAAAGTCAGGCGAGTTGAGGACTTTGGTGTCTTCCTTGTCGTCGACAACTCACGCAACATTAGCGGCCTGTGCCATATCTCTCAGGTGGCCGACTCTCGGGTAGAGAATCTGAAATCATTGTACAAGGAAGGTGACGCTGTCAAGGCGAAGGTCCTGGAGGTGGATCCAGAGAAGAGACGAGTTAACTTTGGCCTCAAGTACTCTTACATCAAGGGCGAAGAAGAGGATGAAGATGAAGAGGGTAGCGAGGGGGAGGAAGACGACGCATCAGCGGTCTCGGACATGGATGTAGATGAAGATGATGAACGCAGCGTCAAGAGTGTCGATGACGAGGATGAATTCATGCAGGACGCCGAGGACATTGAAGATGAGGATGAGGAGCCCTTGCACACAGCATCGGGGCCTGGTCTAAAGACTTCCGGGTTCGACTGGACTGGCGCTACCCTCGATCTAGACGCCCACAATGCGGTAGACGAGTCCTCGTCAGAAGAAGAGACGACCAAGAAGAAGAAAAAGCACAAGAAAGCCACCATCCAGGAAGATAGAACCGGGGATCTCGATGCTCACGGTCCTCAATCTGTCGCCGATTATGAACGGCTCCTGCTTGGTCAACCCAACAGCGCTGAGCTCTGGGTCCGTTACATGGTCTTCCAGCGCGAACTCAACGAGATTGAGAAGGCGCGGCAGATTGCGCGTCGTGCGTTGACAGTCATCAATCCTCGCGAGGAGAAGGAGAAATTGGATGTGTGGACCGCCCTGTTGCACTTGGAGAACGACTTCAGCAGCGATGACACGGTTGATGAGACGTTCAAGGAGGCTTGCCAGAACAACGACGCCCGAGAGATGCATGAGCGTATGATCAAGATTTACGTCTCTTCGGGAAAGCTTGATGTAAGTACACAATTACACATAGTTTTCTTTCGTTCATTTGCTAACTACCGACCCAAACAGAAAGCGGACAACCTGTACCAAGCCATGACCAAGAACAAGGCATTCACGCCTACACCCCCTCTCTGGCTCTCTTACGCCACCTTCCTCATGTCTACCCTCCAACCTCCCGCCCCGGCCAGAGCCCGCGCGCTCTTGAACCGCGCAATGCAGTCCGTCCCGGACGCTGAACACCGGTACCTGACGACCAAGTTCGCGGCACTGGAGTTCAAATCCCCTAACGGTGACCCCGAGCGCGGTCGAACCATCTTCGAGGGCCTCGTAAGCAGCTGGCCCAAGAAGGGCGATCTTTGGGACATGTACGTCGAGCTGGAGAAGGGACATGGCGGCGAAGAAAATGTACGGTCTTTGTATGAGCGCATGGTTAAGCAGAAGATGAAGCGGAAGCGGGCTTCGGTTGTGTTCAGGAGGTGGGCGGATTGGGAAGAGAGTATTGGGAATGGAAAGGGTGCGGAGAAGGTCAGGGCGATGGAGAGGGAGTGGATGGAGAAGAAGCAGGAGGAGAAGGATAAGGGCGATGAGGAATAGCGTTGTGTATTGCGATAAATACTGCTGTTGGTTGGCATTGTTCGCATAGCAGCATGGCACGGCGTTGGGTGTTCGCAAAAATTTAGGTTTCGGAATTATCATCGAAAAGTCTCTTCGTATGAATTCCCCCGTGAGTGCTACTTCGAAACCAAAGCTCCTCTCGCGTGTTACCGCTGAACTTGTCGACGCATATAAGACAGCACATATACCAATGTTCTGTGCTTTAAAAAAACATACTTTTGAGGTATCCGCATATACTCTTAATGAATATCTTCCCAGACATTGACATATAAACCTCCGACTATACCTTTCCTTTATCCGCAACCCTGTTCTACCTCTTCAACGTCTTCTGCTTCTCCGCATCCCGAACCAACACCTCCCTAACGAACAATCCCTTCCTCCTCCTCACCCCATCCATATACCTCTTCGCCACGTTCTCTCGATCCGCCAACTCGCCCAAATCCTCCAACTCATCTTCCGTAAACGGCACCCAGAAGGGGTCCTCATCCAGCATTTCGAACCCCGCGAACCGCAGCTGGGGACTCGCGCTGCCGGAACTGCGCTTGCGGATCTCGTCGGAGAAGCCGAAGGACTCTGCGACGGGGAGCAGCGCGTTGATGGTGAAGGTTTGGTTTCCGGTTGTGCTGGCTGAAGAGGTCGACGAGAGCGTCTCGCTGAGGATTTGTCCCCGGCGGCGCGTCAGGACGGCGTAGACGCGGCCAAGGACGTCGGTAGATGCTTGGATTTCGCAGTTGTACATGGCGAGTAGGAGGCGGGGACTCCAGTCTAGGAAACCTTGGCGGATGGAGTCGCGGACGGTCTTGATGATTTCGCCGGTGAGACGGCCGCTTTGGTCGGCGGTCTGTTGTTCTGAAGGAAGGGACAGGGTTACGTCCTCGATGAAGACGGCAATGCCTTGGACGGGTTCGGCGCAGAGGGGTCCTTGAGCGCAGGCGAGCTGGAAGGCGTAGGTGATTTTGTCGGTGAATGATTGGGCCGTGAGTGTATGCTCAGCAGCATTTGTTGTGGATGCTTCCTGGGAGGGTGCTTGGACCTCTCGCAGACTATTGAAGGGTTAGTCGATTGTATTCAAGCTCGCATATATATGCACCTACGCTTTTGTGAAGATTCCGTCTGCGGTCGCGTCCACCAAGATATTAGGTCCAGTTCGTCTGGGACCAAACGCCGCTATCCTGTTGATAACATCTGCCCATATTTCGCGTTGTCCCTTTGCTTCCTGGAAAGCCTCTTCGAGTTGCTGCTTGAATTCATCCAAAGTTAAAGCGTGGCCTGTCTCAAGGGGCTGTGCCTCCTCCATGCCATCCTGTTCGGCAACAGTTCCTTCGATGGGACTCTCCGCGTCCCGGCGCTGCCTCTCTTCCTCGGCCCTCCTCTCTGCATATAGCCTCTTGATAGCAGCTGCATTCTTTCCGATGAACTCAGTCACACTAGCAGGCAAGGGGCGCACTCGAAGCCGAACGGAGATTTGCTTGCTTGTCGTGACGCCAACAACTGTACCCCTGGGTAGATCGGGATCTTTCGGGGGGTTCATCTCAGGTGCTGCCACGATAGATTCCCGATATGGTACCATGGGCTCGCCAGCTTGTATTTCGCACTTCGCAAACCGCTCACGCAGGTCCTTTAGACATCGCTCAAGATGCAGCTCTCCCGCTGTAAGGATGACATGTTCTCCGCTTTGCAACACTTCGTACTCCGCACAAGGATCGCTCTCAACCAGTAATTTGAGGCCCTTGATCATCTTGTCCAGGTCTGAAGGGTTTTCGGGTTCCAGGGCAACGCGTACAATCGGTTGTGAGCCCATGGTTATGCCTGCGAGGTTGACGGAACCAGGCAGTTGTGAGCAGAGAGTGCCAGACTTCAGCACATGGCCTGCTAGGCCGCCAATACCGAAGACCACGCCAGCTGGAACCGTAGTCAGAGGCTCAAGGCTTCGTCCCATCATAAGATAGAGTGCTGTAATCTTCACTTTCTGTGGTTCAGGTGGTGCATGCGGATTCGCGGGCGTGAATTTAGGACCCAGAACATAGACCTCGTCACCTACACTCAAAGTTCCAGAGTAAATCCGTGCGAAGCCAATCAGGTGTTCAACCTCCTCTTTTGTCTCCTCGACACCGTCTGCTGTTCCCCTGTCATCTATGCTGGTGGAGCCAAGGGCATCTGCAAGTCCCCCGACGTCCTCGCCATTTGCAAGTGCTTGCTGGCGTGCGATTTCGGCACGCTTCTTCCGGCCTAACTCTCTTGCTTCTTCGGCGGTCAGAGTGCCGCCCCTTCGTCTGTTCTCTGGAAGCTCGCTCTCCGGAACCGCGACCATTTTGCTGACATAGGCCACTACAGGAGCATCTTTGTCCGTCTTGAAGTCAATCATAGCTTCTCTTATTTCCGGTGCCACGGAATCAGCACCGGGCGAATTGTCGATGAGTTCGGGCATGCGCTGCGCTTGAGCCTTTGGCGGAGACGGAAGATATTCAATGACGGACACGAGCAGGGCTGTGGATAGTGGGAGCCATGCTGCGAACAGGGTGGTTAATAGGGCGCGTGGATCGCGGGAGCGAAGGATGTGGGCAGGTATCGTCAGGGAGAGGGATTTGGTAATCTTTTCTACCATGGCGGGATCTCTGTAGGTCAAAATGCATAAGTATATTGGCGATGTACATACAGCAAGAGAGTAAAAAGCAAGGGATAAATAAAGGAGATAGGAAATCCACGCACCCCTTCCCGTTGTTACCTCCTGTGGTAGCTTCATACACTGCCCAAATATTGTCGAGGACTAGCTGGACAAACATGGGCTTTAGGTGACGGCCCTTGAGATGCTTGGATGCAAGGACGCGTTTGGATTTGGGGTCGAGATAGTAGTCGCCCCAGAGCACCTTTTCCAGGACGGAGCGCTTTATGCCTAACTTTCGCTCATAGAGTCCGGCGAACTGCTTGACAGTAAAGGCCCAGCCATCGATGGCACTGCTGAAAATGACATTATTCTTCTCTGGGGCGAAGTAGATGTCTTCATCATCCTTCTCCTCGTACTCGGCGGGCGTGCTTGTTGTGTCAATGCTCTCTGCGTTTTCTATTACTGAAGAGGAAGTCTGGGGCTTCTCAGCGACTGCTGCGTTTAGTCGCTCTTCCATCTTCTCGCGCCACCGAAGATCATCCTCCATGCGCTCTCCCTGGTAAAAGCTTCCCATGACGGCGTTGACCTGTTCTAACAGCTTGCTCAAATGCGTGTATGCCTCAGCGGGGCTCATCTTCAACTCTGTGATTAGTCTGTCCATCTTGTTAATAACGAGGAGAGGTTTCAGCTTCTCGATCCAAGTCTGTCTGAGGACAGTGACAGTCTGACTACACACGCCTTCGACGGCATCTACAAGGACCACGGCACCATCGCACAGTCGCGATGCGGTCGATACCTCGTAACTAAAGTCTATGTGACCGGGAGAGTCTATCAGGTTTATAAGGTGCTCCTTGAGCTCTGGCTTTTCGTCGGGGGCGGACCTCCGCATTATGGAAAAGTACAGCGATATGGCAGAAGATTCCATTGTGATGCCGCGCAGCTGTTCGTCGGGTCTCGAGTCCAAATAGCGGATCTTGCCCGCCAGCTTTGGCGATATTATGCCATTCGTGGCAATCAGGGCGTCTGTAAGGGAGGTTTTCCCATGGTCCACATGGGCTAGAATACATATCTGAATGACGGATTAGTTGGAGCGCTGGGGGCGACGAGGGGTGTTTGACGTACGTTTCGAATACTCTCAGCCGCGCGCTGCAGCGAGACGAGCTTCTCGGGTGGAACGATGGGCATGGTGGGCGAGTGTAGGATGCAGCGGAGTAGGAAGAAGGAAGGGCAGCCGTTCGCTGGGATGCATCCAAAAGTTGACGCTAATGTGGGGGAGGCAACAAGAAATCCGAGACAAGAGGTTGAGATGAGTTTCGAAGTTCGCCCACGACCCCGCTACGATCCGACAAACGCCCGAGCGGATACCGTTGCCAAGCCGCTAAGTGAACCTCCACAACAGGGGAGGAGCACCACCCCGTCACCTGTCCCGGTTCGATCCACGGGTCCCTTGGATTTCACAACACAATTGTCTCCACACGCATCTTTCACCACCGATCATACCTCGAACCCTTCCCCCTGCTTTTGTAGCTCTCGGCGATTGCGCAGCATTCACAGACTGGTGCTGTGGATGACTCCTTCTCCTCACCAGCAGCGACCATGGCGGCCACCGACGGGCAGCCTCCTCCCACTACGGCTACCCGCATGAAACAGCCACGCATCGACGCACTGCAGACACAGCATGCCAATCTAGCTGTGGGCTCACCTGTCAACCAGAATGGAAGCTTCGAATTCGACCGTGTCATCAAAGCTGGCTCCGTCCTCAAACGTACTCGCAAAACAAAGGCATGAGCCATGGATACTGGGGATCCATTCAGAAAACTGACAATTCGCACAGAAATGGCGACCTGCCTACCTTGTCCTCCGTCCTAATATCCTCTCCATATACAAATCAGCCGACGAGACGGGATTGCGCCATCAAATCAATCTGGCAGATCTGACTGCCGTCGCCCGCCAAAAGGATTCCAATAAGAAGAAGGAAAACGTGTTTGGCTTGTTTTCCTCAGCGCGCAACTTCCACCTAAGTGCGCCGACCGAGAAAGATGCGCAAGAATGGGTTGACCTGATAAGAACGGCTGCACGCATCGACAGGGAGGATGAAGAAATGATCTTGTTGAGTCCATCGGGAAACAAAACCACATTCTCTGGTTTCGGGACGTTTGCGCCACGAGAAAATATCGTTTCAAGCTCCTCCGAAGCAGAACCGAGTGGGACTCCAGCGGCATCCGCGGCCATCGACATTGTTCATGGTGGACGTCGGCCTTCGCATGCTCTCAACTACTCCGGCAATGAACATGGCTCCTTCTCCGATTTCTCAGACACTGGTGGACCAGTTCATGCGCGTTTCCAACGGTCGTCCGCTTCCCTTCCCCGTCCATTGGAGCAGCAGAACGCTAGTCAAGTGAGCAATCTCAACGCGCTTCCCGATGATGAACGCGTCATATATCATGGGTGGCTCTATCTGTTAAAGTCCAAAGGGGGTGTTCGACAATGGAAGAAGGTCTGGGTAGTGTTACGACCAAAGTCTTTGGGTCTGTACAAGAATGAGGAGGAATATTCGGCCAACCTCATCATCCCTTTTCCCTCCATTATCGACGCCGTGGAGATTGATCCGGCGTCGAAAAGCAAAAAGTACTGTATGCAGGTCATTACCGAGGAGAAGAGCTTTCGTTTCTGCGCACCAAACGAGGACGCTCTTGCGAGATGTCTTGGTTCATTCAAGAGTATATTGGCGAAGAGAAAAGAATCTGAGCTCCAGCGAGCGCAGTAACCGGCACACGACCCTGCCGCGCCTTCGGCAGCTGCAGCGAAGCACAATCCAGTTACAAACCAACCGATTCCCCTCGTTACTCCTCCGATCAATTCACAATCTGCCCAAGGCCAGAGTGCACGTTGAGTCCAACATCATCCCAGTCGATTTCCGCACGATACCACCCCGTGTTTCCTTCCGCTTCTTCGTCAGTTCCCCACAGAACCAGCAACCGGGACTACAATACCCTTTTCCTTTGTTGTCATCAGCGATCCAAACTTTCCTTCTCTCGGTTCCGGTCAATCGAAGGCTGTTGCATTTCTCAGCGCTCTTTCCATTCATGATTCTGACGATTTACGATATCTGCATGGTCACTCGAGCCCTCCCTCGCAGGAGTGATCCTGGACTACCATTCCAGCACGCCCGAGGGCTAACGGAACTCGGATCGTAACCCACTTTGACAGCCTTGTCGGCATCTTTTCATATCCTCTTGTAGTGGGTGTAGTTTAATGTATAGTAGTAGCGCTTGCAGTAGATATACTAATGCTGAGTTTGGATATCGCGAATTTTACCATAATTCGACGTCTGGGTACCCGAGTTCGGTGCTGCGCCTCCATGAGTTGTTTGGATAAATTCCTCGTGCCAACATTCCGGGCCGTGGCACAGCAGGGCCGAAGCTTACATCCTATAGAGACAGAGGAACGGAGTTCGGTACGGTTGTAACAGGATACAGCTCGACCGGAAGGTCCGATTCATGAGACCGAGCTGTGCTTTCCACCGTTGCATGGCCGTTCTCCTTCCCCCACGGAGACCAGAAGGACACATGAGGCTAGTATTTCGATCTGCCATTTCAACGTTCCGATGCTTCACCATTTGTCACTTACAAAGTTACATTCTTTATTAAGAGAGGGGAAATTGTTATGTCGCTACTACAACTTGGTTTTGATAGGGGTGCCGGTGCAGTGGCAGCGGCCCTGCTCTGCGCCGCATTGTCCCAACATATGCACACATGGGATTCGGAGCTTCTCTCAGAGATATTCACGTGGATCATCATACCTCTACTCGTTGGTACATTCCAGAATGAGAAGGCGGAGCCAGATCTTGATAACTCGGAACCCACGTCTTCCCGGTCATTGTGGATTGCAGCCATATGCATCGGGATAGTCGCCGTGTATAAGAGCGAGTTTGCTGCTGTTATTCCATTTCTTGTCAGTATTCCATGCATCTGAAGCCTTGTACCACTTTCTGAGCTGAAATGCTAAGCCAATCTTGACGCCAATAATTCTTAAATATCAACTTCTCTTCAGTTCTCGTCGACAAAGTTCTCCACCATCGCTGTTTTCTCCTTTCGTCGACAATGTTCGGGGAGCCGGCCTGGTCGCTGGGGTTTCCGTTCTTACGTTGTCAAGTTGGAAATTTCGGCCATCAACATTATTATCACTCGTACCCACAATAGCCTTGCTCAATCTTTACATCCACCTCCTCGACGTGACTGTTGAGGTCTCGCCGCTTGTGTCAAGAATTCCTTTCGAGAAAAGCATCAAATCGCTGTCATGCCGGGTTTTATTCGTCTTGATAACGGCACTGCTCGTTCAGTCTGCCTTATTTGAGTTCCCCAGGCATCTCTACCTACCAAATGTAGCTGCGCAGGCTCTAGTCAAAGCTCTGTCGTGGTACTATTTGGCATCTGCAGTACGAACAGTTCCCAGTCCTAATGGCTACTTTGAATCTCCCTCTAATCTGTGGCCAGGCCAAATATGCTTCGTGGAATATTGCCTCCACAATAGGCACATGCAGCATGGTCCCCACGCGAAATCCATTTATATACACTTCAGGCATGCAGGCTTTCGCCTATATACTCTGTTCACTGTTTGCTCTCGGTCAGACCATCTACATGCTCCCGCGAGCCCTCGTTCCAAAACGTTCTTTTCTATGGCTCCTGGGACTCATCCCGGCTATCGCATTCATTGCATCCACAAACACCATTCGGAAACAAGCGTTCGCCGCGGAAACAAGTTTCCGCTTCTCGTCCCAAGTCCGCCATCCCGTAGAAATCCTCGCCCAGAACGCAAGGATTCAATTCGACGCCATGCTCCACAAACAGTCGCAAAAGTATACCGCTGCCTCCAGGGAGTACGAGACACGCTACGGTCGGGTTCCGCCGCGGGGTTTTCAACGTTGGTATGAGTACGCCGTGTCGCAAAACTCGCCTATTATTGATGAGTTCGACATGATATTCGAGGCTATCTCGCCTTTCTTTAGAATAAGTGGGAGGGATGTCGTAAAGGCCATGGAACAGGCATGCGCTGCACCAGGGAGCCAACTGTGGGCATGCACGTTTTCTCCGGAAAAGGGAAATACAACTTGTAAGCACCCATATCGCACTTCGGACCGCAACGTCGGTCAGATGTTCCACAAGTTTCTGGGGAATAGGCACGGATTGGAAGAAGTGGGTGATGTCGAGTTTCTCGTCAATCACCTTGACGAACCGATGGTCATAATCCCGAGAGCTATGGGTTCCTCAAGAGTGCAGAACACAACACTACTATCTACTCAAACCGATCTGGCCCACCATTCAACATGGGAAGTCCTCACCAAGCAGTGCCCAGAAAAGTCCGAATTGAAAAGGACGGCGCAAGACGACGAAGACGGTGTCGAATCTGTAGATACCTACGGTATCCCGTTCGTCAAGTCTACTCGATCGGCCATGGATATTTGTCAAAACTCACAATACGGCGCCCAACACGGCCTCTTCCAGAGCCCAGTTTCGTTTTGCTTGGTCCGGGGTCTCGTCCCCGTCCTATCCACGGGAGCACCCTCAACGATGGGCGACATCCTCTATCCCAGCGCCGCCTACATGGAGCCCCAATTCGCCTACGATGAGCAACATGATATAGAATGGGACAGGAAAAAGAACAGCCTCTACTGGGCAGGCTCTACAACCGGCGCCTTCGCCACCGACACCCCGACCCAGCAATGGCACCACTTCCATCGCCAGCGCTTTGTCACTCTCGCCAACAACCTGCATACACGCCGTTATCCATACCTCTCAGAACAAGCCAACGCGGTCAAACACACAACCTCCACCTTCCTCAACCCGCGCCTCTTCGACGTCGCCTTCACACAAATTTCACACTGTGATCGCATTTCTTGCCGTGCCCAATCCCGCTTCTTCAACCCCGCTCCTCCAGACTCACCACACGCCCCTCTCGGCCACCGCCTCGTCTTCGACCTCGACGGGAACGGCATATCAGGTCGCTTCTACCGCTTCCTCGCCTCGCACTCTTGTCCGTTGAAGCAGACGGTGTTTCGGGAGTGGCACGACGAGAGATTGGTACCTTGGGTGCATTACATACCCGTCAGCATGGGCATGGAGGAATTGCCTGAACTGGTGCAGTTCTTGACGCTGACGGAGAGGGGGAGGGAGTTGGCGAGACGGGTGGCGAGAGAGGGGAGAGAGTGGTATGGGAAGGCAATGAGGGAGGTGGATAGGGAGATTTATGTTTGGAGGTTGATGTTGGAGTTGGCGAGGGTGCAGGATAGGGGGAGGGAAGCGGATGGGGTTCCTGAGGCTGTGTCTGGGGTGCGACGTCTTTAGTAGGTTTGGTATCGGAGGTAGTTCTCTGCAGTGGCGGAAGTCTTGATAGTGGGAAACTGCGGTCTTTCGAAGTCATGTGAGACATTTGCAAGGACAACTCCGCAGGTCTATGTAAACGATGGATAGACTACTCGTCTAAGGAATACACTACACATTGAACTCTGCTCTCCTCTGGATTTCCCAGCTACCTCATCTTCACCCTAATTAGGGTATCCCTCGTCCGTCTTCTGGCACCAGAAGCCGCAGTCCATGGTATTCGTCTACCACAACAGTTAGCATCATCCTCAAGCGAGGCGCCAAAACACCAAATCAACATACCCTAAGCTGCGGTTCCGGAGTCTTCCCATCACAGTACGGCGGCTGAGCAGTCCACGACTCGTACTTGCACGCGCCGCATCCGCCTCCACGCAGGGTAGTCTCGCCCGCCCAGGAGCAGTTGTTGTACGTATAGTGGACGAACTGGTTATCGATCGACTGCGGCCACTTGGCGGTCATGAGGCCGTAGTCGGGGAGAGGGATCTGGTAGGCGGAGTCGCCGATACGGAAGGGCTTGCCGTCGTTGGGCTGGAAGATGATGTCGTCGTCGGGACTCTGGACGTAGGGGATGGTGAGGAGAGTGAGCCACTCGTATGGGCTCTTGGGGAGAGACCCGTTGGACGCGGGAGGGCATTGCTGGGAGATTTTTGCTTGGAAGATGCAGGGGTAGCGCTTGGGTGGGATTGAGCCGCCGTGGATGAGGTCGGTTGGAGCGGCTGAAGAGAGGAGGGCTCCGAGAGTAGAGACGAGCAGGAGCCCCATAAGGTGACGAAGGCGAAGAGCCATGTTGGTTGTTGCTGTTGAGGTGGTTGTATGCGCGAGTATTGGTGTTTCTGTGTGTTGGTGCTAGTTGGGGTGTGGTGGTCAGTTGGTTTATATACTACTAAAGGAAAGTGGCGGTCTGCTCAGATCACCCACGTCTGTTACCCAAGAGGTGCGGGTTCTAAGAAGAGATTAGTCTTCTCTCATTCAACAGTGACGTAAGCGGTCTGTTTGTATTCGTCTTGGTGTGGTCGACTGGCCGACAGCCGTGGGTGGAGGTCAGTTTTCCGTTCACATACGAAGTACCGCACATGACTATACCGAACCGTTAAAACACTCAAGGGTAGATATAATATCTCTTGCTTTTACCCTTTAAAAAATGGCTGCTGCATGTCGATAGACAGATTTCCTTAGTGCGCAGGTGGTGGGTGGTAGGTGGACTGATAAAAAAAAAAAAAAAAAAACAAAAAAAAAAATAACACAACCAAAAAAAAAAAAA